>BPLR01020337.1:0-22051 GCA_021605095.1 Caerostris extrusa | reverse complement strand
TATTGGCTGCAAAGATGTTCAGTTAATATGTATCAATCTGATGTAACTAGCTAATAAATATTTCAAATCGGCAATTATAGACAGAATCACATATATGATGTAATTTCCCCCTAGGTTTTGATCAACCCTATAGAACACTGTGCCATACTGCCCACACTCCCACATTTTAATCTGGTGTGGTATATACGTCTTTTCTGATAAAATCTTGTCCACCAGTTCATTTGCTCAAGATACAAAGCTCACTTAGGGAGTCTTTAGGGGATTGTCTGCTGTAATGAGCTCGCATTCCCTTTCTGTTGATTGTTCATTGAACAAGACATGTTTAAAAAAGGAAACCGCATGAATTAACAAAAGCTGGGTCGGTTGATTCTAACTTTAACCTTCCCCCACTTCGGTTGAGGAAAATTGAAGTGGGAAGTTGATGAAGTTAATGCTCTGCGCTACGCTTCTCTGAGAATTTGTTCACGGTTTTTGACAAGATGTTGCTCTACTACAAAGTAATTATTGCTACTTTTAGATTCAAAATGGAAAATGTTGCTACTTATAGACTTTGAGCACAACAGAATGAAAATAAAAACGCATTTCATAAACACTGTTTTAATGAGATAAATATTGAATGGCAGTGACTTTCATTTTTGGAAAAAATGTTTATTTCTTTTAATGTTATTGTTATTGCATATTTTCCTGTTATTTGACACAAGATAAACCAGTCTCAAACACTAAAATTAAATGAATATTACAGTTATGTTTTGTAGTTAAAATATATTTTCCCTATCTATTAAATAACGTATAAATAGTTTCATTTGATTATACTTTTGAGTACATTTTTTCTTTGTAATATATAATAAAAGGTTTTAACTACCAGTTTTTTTAAATAAATTATTTCATTATGTGCATTTAATGAAACAAAATTTACTTAAATTATGTTATCAAAAAAATAATAAATAAATAAAATACGTAAAATGTTAGTTAAAGTTTTTTTTTTAAATTAATACATAACAAGAGTTAATAATTTCAGAAAGGAAAATAAAATATGATTTTTTTAAAACAATTAATATCATTAACATTTATTGTTATCGACTGCTGTCATCAAATTGCATAAAAATTGCATATAAATTATAAAAAATTAATTATAAACTTCCGTTTTTGTCAGATATAACAATAATAATTTCTGTATTGATATATATAATACTACTTTAAAATATTGTGTATATTTAACCATCCCATATCTTTTTAATATAGAAATATTTTATTTTAAGATAAACTTAAAATAAATTAAATCATAATGGTTAATAAATATAAAAACAAAATAATAATTATTATAACTTAAATATAATACTTAGTGTTTCATAATTTATTGGTTGGTTTATTGAATAACTTTTGACCTTTTACTAAAAATATGTAATTAAATTAATTAGTAATATATATTTGAATATATAGCTTGGAATCATTCCAATTTCAAATAGACTTGGGATTAATGTACCTAATTAGTTAAGTGGCTGGCTCTTATTAGAATAACTCATTTTTATTGCAGAATTCATTATCTTTATCATATTTCAAAACATATTATAAATAGTTGACTAAATGTTACGGAAGTTTTTTTTAAATAAACAAACGAGAATACTCACTATAGAAACGTCGTTATTTTAATTAATTAAATTAGTGCAGATTCTTCTTAATAATAAGATTAATGATATTTTCATTTGAATGACTTTATGATAATCAATCATTAAAAATGTCATTGTTACATTAATGGTTTTTAAGTAAGTATCTACATCTATATCAAGTACTGCTTTTAAATAATATTAATTATTTATGTTTAAATAAGATCTCTATCAAAATAAATGAATGAATTTATTTAATGAATGAATTTATTAATTAATGATTAATAAATTAAAATTGATTAAATTAAAACATAAAAATTAAAATAAATTTTAATTTTAATTATTTTTATTAATTGTTATTGAGTTGTATAAGATGTAAAATATTATATTTAAAATAAACTTTTATTTCTATATCTCGGACTATTTGTTGCTTAAATTTAAATTTTATATAGCTCTAAAACAAAAACAGAATAAAATTTAAACATCCCTTTTTTTTTTATTGTTTAAAAAAAATAAATACAAGAATTCAGCATGGGAATTCTAGAAATAGTTGATCCCATATAATTTTATTTCATCTCTTTTGTCACAAAAAGCCAAGCAATAGAATAGAAGTGGAGTTTTTATTTTATATAACTCGTTTCTTTAAATCAAATCATGCGGAGAGAAACGCGAAGCAGCCACTTACGAGTCTCACTTCTGGAGAAATGAGTTAGCTATTGTTTTTTTAAAAAGAAATCAAAGAGAACTTCCTTTACGAGATTCTAAGTTCTAAATAAAAAAGTTTATCTCGAAAAATAATCAGCTTTCACTTTCACTCAAATGAAAGAAAGAGAAGAAAAACAAAACAGGAGGAATAACGAAAAGCGGAAGTAACTTTCATTGAGAAATGAGGCGGAGACATTGAAAGGAAACATGCGAAAAAGTTCATTGAGTTGTAGAATTTAAACTGAGAATGAAGCTTTTTGAATTTATTTCTCATGTTTAAGAAGAATTGCAGTTTTACATTAGAAAATTACATCTAGAGATTTTGTAATGCTTTCTCATTGCTATCATTAATATCTGTCTATCTATTATCTTTCTATTAATATCTATTCTATCATATATATATATAATAATTTTGCAAACAACTGCGGTGAAGCTTTTTTTGAATTTATTTTTTTCCTGTTTAAGGAGAATTGCAGTTTTACATTAGTCTCAGCTAAATTTTTTTTAATGCTTTCTCATTGCTATCATTAATATCTATCTATTATATTTCTATTAATATCTATTCTATCTATCATCATATATATATATATATATATACATATATATATATATAAAACAAATTTTCATGTATAATTTAAAGTTTTCTTTTTCGGTAAGTTGGTCAATTGTAAGGAAATAAATAAAAGCGTAAATATTTACAAAGTAGTAAAGAAGATTAGAAACAATACAATACGATAGTAAAGAAATGTAGTTGCATTCTGTTCATTCTTTCAAAATATTACACACATACTTGAGACTTTGCTGACAATGTTTCAGTATCATAGAATTCATAGCGCTTTTTTACCAAAGTATAATAGCTAACGTGTTTCCTTATAATAATAGGGATAATGTTTCTATATGAGGACCTACTAAGTTAGAAAGCTGGGTTGCAGAAATAAAGGTGCTTTTAATTCGAGCTGCAAGCGAGCCGAGCATAAATATCCCGTGTTTACGTCAGGCACAAACATGATAAAATCGAATGCTATGAAAAGTGCTTTGTTTTTGTTCGATGGTGAGTTAAGATAATGCGAATACTCCAGATATGTTTTTCAGGTTTTGTTCATTCGAAATCACGATAAAAACTAAAGATCAAGGTTGTTCCACTAAAAAGTAGTGGTCACTTTATTAAGTGATTAGTAGGTTTTGAAGGTTCATTATACAAACTGGGAAAAATATAAATAAATTTGTATTAAAAAAATAATACTTGAAAAAACGACAAAAAACAACGATTTGAAACAAAAAGTCTTACAAACAAATTTTAGTTTACAAATAAACATACAAACATTACATTTTTTAGTCTTACAAACAAATTTCTTGAATAGAAAGGACAAAAAACAACGATGTTTGAAAGAAAAAGTCTTACTATGTATTACACGTGCCACCTTAGTTTGTAGTAAAATCAAAGAGCAATTCAATTTAATTGTTTTCGGTGCTTAACATTTACAACAGAAAATTGTAACGAGGGTGTTCTGAGCGTACTTCATTCTGTAAAGACGAGGAGTCGCAAATTTGCATCATTTGAAAAAAGCACGAACAGATTTTCACAAATCAACTGCATCAGCATTTTAAGCCTTGATGAGTGGGTTTTGAAATTCGTCACTGAAAGTTGAAACGAGGGAAAAACTCATAGATTCTAATATTTCGTTTGTCAATCTAGAACCGCTAAAAATAATAAATTGATGGCCTTTTAATATTTACTAGCAATATTGAGATCTGTACTTTAGATATTTTCCTCCTAGTATTGCATAAATGTGAAGTTTTACTTAAGCAATCCTCAAAGAATACTTTTTTTCTTATGTACTAAAGGTACTGTAAGTCCATTTGTTGAAGGGGTGTTTAATTTTTAAGGAGACATCAACACATTATTCATTGATTTATTTCATTGCTTTTTTAAATCTTTTCAAATTAAAATGCTTTTAATAAATTCTTACTCTTTGGCTTATAAAATATATTCCATCTATTTAATACACCGTATATTTAACATCATACAACTCATAGGGAACAAATAGTTGATAATAGGTTTTCCATAAAGAAATGTTTATGACTAAAGAAGTTATATGTTGTATAGTGTATTTATAATTCACATTCATTCGCAATAGTTATAGATGAACTATTGCGAAGGTTATTAATTCAAATTCGATGAAAAATAATTTTTTAGTGAGAGAAGGAAGTGTTTTAAAGTAAAGAAATTGTAAAATTGAGGTTATTGATTTCATTTATAAAAATATGAGTAATGGTTAACACCCTTTAGTTGTTATAAAACATAATAATTAACTTTTTATATGTATTCTAAAAACATTTTTTAACTTTTTATTAAAAATTTAGAAACTTTGCAAGCTTGATATTAAAAGAATTTCCTAAAAATATCAGCATTTATTATAAATAATTCAAATAAAACAGTTTTTCAAAAAAATCATTTTACAAATTTTATATTTGAATGAAATGTTATTAACTATGAAAAGTTATCTTACAGAATAAAAAATATAGCAGGTAACATTATAACTTTTCAGATTTTTAATAAAGAAAAATACTTTTAATACATGAAAACAAATATATAAACAAATATAAAATGTATAATTTCATTAATTGTTTTAACCATCAGTTGATATTTACGGCATGCAATGAGAAATTTCACTTGAACACAAATTTTAAAAGACTGTTTATTTTTACAACAATTCAGATACCCTAGGTGTATACTGCTATATTTACACATTGAAGTGCTGCTATTATTACTTTCAACATTGGTCCTTAATGTTACAACAAATCGATACATTTGCTCTACGTTACTCAGAGAAATAAATGGCGTGCAGTGCAAGAGCACCCTTAACAGTGATCATAAAATTTTGTGGAGGCTACACGTACTAAAGATAGAACGTGATACATAAGCAGAAAATATTCAATAAAAGTTTTGTTGGTGGACTTTTAACTAGGAAAAATTCTCCAGCGATCACAGAAATGCAGTATATCGCTTGGTTGTGTTTGCAATATTAGGTGCTTCAAGTTGCTTTTAATTTCTGGAAATATTTTAATAATTTGAAGAGAAAATTTATTGGAATAATAAAACTTTATAATTATAACTTATTGTAGAATATTTCTAGGAAACCCTCCATATTCTGGACATATATATATATATATATAATCAATTTTTTAAATGAGCTGATGTATCTATTGTGTAGTATTTTTTCGTTTTCTATGTAATGAAAAATTATATTTATTGAATGATTGAAACTAACAGATGTTTATAGTTTTAAGTTTATTTTCTTAGGAATACGCAGTTTATAAAAAGAATAATAAATAATTATACAAGGTTTATTCACATAAATTAACAGCTTTATATTTTAACAAAATTTTAAATATCATTTTCTGTACATTTTTTGAAAAAAAATATTTACCTTAGGCGTACATAGAAACTTAAACCCCAAAAAATTATCTCTTAAAGTAAATCCTACTAAACATAATTTTGACTATTAATTGTTTTTAAATGTAATTAAAGAGTTTTGGCAAAACGAAATGCAAAAAAAAAAAAAAAAAAATTTTAATTTTCAACACAATTTTTTTTTATCAAAATAATACTCCTTTTTTCAATTTTTGATATTTTGTTCCACATTTTTTATTATATTCAAAAATATTCATCTTATATTTTAAGGAAGGAATTTTGTATATATTTTGTAACTCTTGAAAAAAAATTAAAAGCTAAAATTGTATAAAATTTATGATAATTTATGAATTCTAAAAATAATCTTGCAATAAAAAATTCTAATATTTTTTTTTTTTTTCAAAATTCTCATGCTTTGTTTTATAAGGTAGGTAGTTATAAATATATGATAAAAAATTTTTAAGTGATTCGGAACATTAATTAATAAACCTTAGCGTTTTAATTAGGATAACATATGTAAAGATGTTAAATAGAAAAATCAATTGTAATTAAATCAAGTTTTTGTATAAATGAAAGTTATAAAAATATTTTAAAAAGCTTTCATATTTTTTTTACTTTAATTCCTACTCTATTAAATCCTTTTTTAAATACAATGTTAAATTTTTCTTTTGATTTGATGGAAATTAAAAATTGGAATCATAATGAGGAAACTCATTTGTCATATAACATTATTCATAATACACTTTATACATAATTTCTAGAATTTTTATAATTAATTTCTTCTAAAAGCAAACTAATAAAAAATATTTAAAAAATCAAAATTTTCACCATCTTTTTAAAACACAAATATTTCAAGAGTTGAAATTAAATTTTAAACATTGCTTCAATTTGGTAATTGTTATTTCCAAAAAATTATTTCTACAACCCTCTGTTGTTTTTGCATTGTTTTTAAATCACCAAAATTAATTTCATAGACATCTACAGAAACTGAAGTACGAACACGATTTGAAAATGCAAACTTGTCCTTCGGAAATTTATGCCTCATAATGCTATGTAAAGATTCATTCGCATTTTGTATAGCACATTGAATGCAATGTTCTAACAACTCATCACTTGCCAGTCTTTGGTAAAGTGGAAGGATGTAGACCTTTGTAAAGTGGAAGGATGTAGAGTTTTCATCAGCAAGAGTTATTATGAGGCTCTGGCTCTTCATTTCGAGCTACAGCTCGTTTAAAAACTCCATGATACTAGACTTGTTGGACATTTAGAATGTTCACAATTGTCATATCTTTGACATTATTTCAAAATCTACATCCTATTGCGTTAAAATGTCAATCACATAGCTAACATCTATTCGGGAACTGTGATCACTAGCAAGCTACGTACCGTCAAAAGTAACAGCAATATCAGTTACTTATCTTGGACTTGATTGAACTAAATTACAAGGCTCTTCAATTTTTGACAAGGCTCTTAAAATTTGGAATGCACCTCAGGCTATAAAGCTAAAGCCATGCTGATTTTTGTATCATTTATCCAATGCATTAGAGCATGATTGAAATATCGATGAACAAAATACACTCATGCTCATAATTATGCAAAAGATTTCAATAGCACTGCATCCTTTGCCAATGTGCTAAAAAATGATTCATTCATAAATTGACATCATAATTTGAGTGTTTTGTTTTCAGAAATGGATGCTTTTTGATTTAAATTTGCTGCAAACATTACAAACAGTGTTTATATTATAGACAAATCCCTAATTAGGCACCCAAATCAAACTCGTTGTCTGTTCATCTCTTAATGGACAACTTATATTTATCACGAGTTTATTCAAATTTTTAAAATTCACAAGCACATATGAACTTAAACACTTTTTTTTTTTCATCGTGAATTTCTAATAAGGAAATATGAGTGTCAATTAGTTGATTGAGTAAAGAACTTTGAGTAAAGATCTCCAACTCGAATGATTCATTAGATTCATTACTTACAATATTCCAAAGTTTGGAACTAACTTTTAAAGCAAACACAAATTTCCGTTTAATAAGAGGCATTTTGTTTAATTTATTAATTGGCATTTTATTTAAATTTTAATTAAATGCATAAAAATAATTATTAACAAAACATACAACTAAAATTTTACTTAATTAGATAAAGCAGAAAATTTGAATAATTGTAAATAAACACGCAACACGCATTACGCATAAGTCACAGTTCAAATTATTCATGGTATTCTTCTTCTGCTGCTGAATATTTCATATTTATTTACGTGGCTTTACTAGCAATTTTTCTGAAACTACCCAAGACCAAGAGTGAGAAAGCTTTTAGTTTCGATTTCGATTTGCAGAGTGACTCGGTGTAACGCCATAAATATGCATTTTAGAATTGTCATACAGACAAAATATTTGGCAGGAACATTTTTAAGTTTCCAAAAGTATAATTTTGCAGACGGTAAATCGATATCTCTTATAAGCAATCTTATTAAAATTTTCTCTTTTTAATGAAAAAAATTACTTGATTATTTAAATCATCCTATAAAATGTTACTGATATTTACTTTTATTAATTTTTTTCAATGTTCTTGATTTTTTTTTAAAAATCTAATATTTCCTTTTTTAATTTGGAATTTTGAACCACCATTTCTTAAAATTTTAACTTACACATTTTATTGATTTTATGCATTAAAATTCCCTTATTCCTACACATTGTTTCTTAGATAATAAGTTTTTAATAATCTTTTTTAAAGAAAATTCAGTTTAAGAAATTTTTAAAAAAGTAGTAAGTATAAATTATTAATAGGGATCTCGCAGTTATACTGAAATGATAAAGATAGATAAAAATTTTTATCAATATTAATAAGGATTCATGGAGTTAAAGCATATAAACTAACAAATATTTCTTCGGAAGACGAAACTATAGTCTCTAGGCTACTCACTTTAATTAGCTTTGTTATGATACCAGACGCCGGAGAAATATATCTTCCATAATTGGGACACTGTCTCTGTACTCTCAACTTCGCTTTAATGAGTTTAAAAATCAGATTTTGACTACAGGAAGTTTCAAGATTTTGAATTCCTTCCTTATACGAGAAGCATTACATGTTACTAGATTTTTCTAAATTATAGAGTGAGATTTGTACATATGCACACTTATAAATATGCAAATTTCCATACTTAATCAAATGTTGTGCTTCTAAGATGTTTTCAAAAGAGAATCAAAAGTGTCAACTAATATGGTAATCATTAATTTCTAAAAGTTGTTTTTTGTAATATAATAAATTAGTAAATTTCACTTGCATATACGAAATCGAGGGCTTATAAATTTTCTGTAACACAAAGAATATATTTTTTATTGATGTTATGCATAAAGATAAAAATAAGATTTATAATCCGAATTGCTAAACTTTTATAAAATTTGTAAAAAAAAAAAAAAAAAAAAAAAAAAACATCTCTTTTTGATTCTTATAGATCTTATTTTAATCATTATAATGATAAATATGGAATATGCATTGAGTTGCAATGACTTTTAAAAATTCTGAGGCTGAAATTAGCAGTGTCAGTGACATTTTAAAAAATAAATAGATAAGAACATGACATATTTACTAATGAACTAACATTTTTCATAAAAATAATACTAGTTCATGGGGCTCATAAAACATTTATAAAAAATGCATAGTAATTTTAATTGTATGTTGCCATTAATTAAATATTTTTTTAACATTAGAATTTCCTTTTTATAAGAAAATTTCCCAAATTTAATTGATTATATTTTATTTTCAGATGCTTGCTGAATAAAACAAAATTTCTACTCAACATATATCAAGATGAAGGAAAAATCCTTTTGATTTTTATGAGTAAGTATTCGTTCTTAATAATTTTCACATGATAGACTCATATATGCACATGATTTTTTAACAATAGTTAAAAAAAAATAAAAATGAGAAATTTGAACTTTTAGTGGCACTTCGTCAAAATCATTCTTTGAATTCTATAATATTTCAAGAATTTTTTTTTTCTAATATTTAGGAGAAAGAAACTCTAAATGACAAAGCAATGTGACAGTTTTATAAACCACATACCAAGTGAAAAAAAGACACCACAAGTAATCTTTAAAAAAATGCTTTTAACACAAGAAACCGAAAGAAATGGCTCGGCAGAAATAACATTATTTTTCTATTGTTACGCTTATCTAACTTCTGAAACAGAAGTAATATTTCAAAAAGCTTTTCTCTTGGGAATATAGTGATGGCGCCTAGAAATATAGTTAATTCCCATGATATTGATAGAGTTACATTTCAAAATAAATGCAATCTGTTGGCTAGTAAAGATTAAGAAAAAAGTTTGATGTCGGTTTTTATACTTATAAATATCATGACACATAAAAGTATCATATATAAGATAAGATTAATGGAATGAATCTTAATTTAAACTAAAAAAAATAATTTTCTATCTTAAAAGAAAGCGAAGCAATACATAAAGGCAATATTATAAATAATTATAGATCCCAGCGCATTCTATTCTTTTATAAAAATGTTTTGTTTTTGAAAAAGAAGACAATAGTTTCGTAAGTTTATTATTTATAAAACATATTAAAAGGAAGATTGATTAAGATCCACTGAAAGACAAAGTTTAAAATGTATATTGCATTGACAATATGCAAAATATTATTCAAGAAACAAATATAAAATGTTTTGCAATAAGATTCAGATTACTTTTTAGCCGAAACTTTTCTGGGACGATAGTGTTTGTTCACGAAATTTTCATACATCATATTAGGCGTTGATATTTACAGATAAATATATCTAGTCAATATAATTTGTAATCAATTTGTAATTAATTATTACAAGCAAAATAATTGCTTGGAGTTTACTAGAAATAAGGTTATCTGCAACACGAAAAGATTTCAAAGATCCAGACAAACAATTTCAGAAGCGTACGAAGGTATAGTATTTCATTTCAATAAAAACTCCACAGTATCCTTTTAACTTGATTGAGAAATATATTTTCGGTTTTCATCAATTTTCAAATAAAAGTCCATATCGTCTTACATCTCACAATAATCGAAAATAATATTTTCTCAAATACTCAGGAAAATTCTTGTAAAACATGTGGATACATTTTCTCTTTTAAGAATGAATTAATCTTCATCTGAAGGTATATATTTATTTTTAAAATTAGAAGCTATTTTTAATTTACAATTTTTTAAAATGTAATTTGCTTTCTTAGATTGGTTAGAATTAAAGATTTCGCAATCAAATCCCTTTACAACTTTAATAGCCTGCATTTAATTTACGTTGCAATACTTGCATAAAATGAAGCATATTATATTTAAAATAATAATGTACTGAAATTGATTTGTTATTATATGATAGTATAATAGATATATGTTTCTGTTGCATTTTTTGATCTTTTGCATTGAAATTTGAATAAATATACATACACTTAAAACGAAAAAAATAGAAGCAACTCTAAAAATATTACGATTATATCAAAATTTCTCATTCAGATCTCTTTATAGCAAGTTAGCAAATGATTAAATTTTCCTGGCCAATAATTGTTAACTATTGCTTTAGTATGCTTTGTATTACGTTACTGGCATCCGATATACAGATAACCTTTTCTTTTTGTTATCGGTGTTGCAGTTACACAATATTCCGCTACGATTTAATTAAAGACCTTGTAGCCAAATGGACAACTTTGAGCATAGTTGGAATTTATGAAACAGGCTGGCCATAACAAGCAATACACCCTCCACTTGATCTGTATTGACATTGCTTTTGGAAATTTGCTAGCAGTAATGGTTTTTGCAAGAAACTCATCGGCAGAAGGAGAGTTCTGGAAAGTCATGGTTACGAATACGAGGCAAAATCAGATGATTGTGTGACAAGCCCATATTGCCCTAATGCCATCCTATGTACTACATTATCTCCTTTGCTACTCGTGCTACATTATCTCCTTTGCTACTCGTGCTACATTATCTCCTTTGCTACTCATGCTACATTATCTTCCTTGCTACTCATTATAATATTTCTTGCTACTTGCCATTTTTTAAAATAAGATAATTTGCATTAGTCACTATTTCACAGCCCTTAGCTGAGGTGGGGTTATGCGCCTGCTGTTTTTACTCCACAACATCTTCAGAGTTGTCCAGAGTAGTGTTGTAGCCAATACTCCTAGTTGCCAGCAGACTGACATTACGTTGGAAGAATTGCAAGTAATGAATTCAGCAATGAATTCTGCTTTTATCTTAGAATAGATGAGATCTGTGAAGATGTCCCAAACAGTATTTGTTTCTCACAGGCACGTAACCATTATCAATAGCATGATGATAAAGGGTGCTATGTTTTATGTCAGTGCTTTACCCTAGTCCTTCTGAATACATCTTGAAAAATTCATTGATAAGGTGAGGTCATTTTGCGGCCATTTACATCACTCTTAAAGGAATGTCATTCTGTGCCATTTTCAGAACAAGATAATTCCGAGACCAATACGGATTGGATCTCTCTGAACTACCTACCTGCTGTTGTAATTTTCTTTGATTATCAAAGTAACCAGACCTCTCGCTAATTGAACATTTTTGTGTCATTGTAGGCCGTGAGATTAGGACACTTCGAAATATACCATATCTGGAAAGCAATTAAGGGAAGCCTATCAGAATGTATAACAAGATGAGATTAATAATTTTAATTATTCCTCACATAGACATACAAAAACATGCATCCTTGCCAAGCGAGGTTCTACCAATTACTGCTTTGATAATTTAATTTGCAATTGTTAGACTTAGATGAATAATACAGCCCTGAATTTTTAGTCTTATCTTTACTCATGCATGGTCTTAGGTGTTTTTAATTTCATTAAAAACAATCACTTTCTTCACAGTGTTTTTCTTTTTATCTTTTTGCAAAAGACATTAATTATAATGATATAAATCTATCAGGTTATTTTTCAACTAATTGTCGACCACCTGTTGTAGTCTGCTGATAAACTTATATTAGGATCTTCTTTTCGTATTTGTTTTCATATTTATTTTCAAAATTAGGGTGGCAGTAGAACTAAATATTTTTCTATGTGTGATAGTTACCAAGTGATAATAAACACAATAAAGTATTTTTTATTCAAAATCAGCATTCAAGCATAATTTTTATTTATTTCATCCAAGTAAAATTACTAAAAGGAATCAAGACATTTTGTCACATATTTCAATAAAATTAATTTAAAAATTGAATAAGTGTGGTGGTAATAATGAGGTGAAATTCTTTAAATAAGTTTACAGTATTGTAAACTTGTAGTTTGTAGTATTGTAGTTTAAACAAATGGGAAAAAAAATTAAATGTTTAAAATATCAAAAAATATCCGTTTCTTTGAACTTTTCTTGTTAAACATTTTGATTAATTGTAAATATAACAACATTATAATTTAATCAAAAGTTTAATTATTTACTTCGCTAGGTTTGTTTTTTAATTTCCATTTTCCTTTTTTTCAATTTTTTTTAATTACATAGCAAAATTTCTGGAAAAGTGGGGCATCATGCAGGTAAATATCAATTATTATTTAGAACATTAAATAGAAAACATAGCTCCAGGCATACACTAGAAGTAAATATTTAATGAATATTTCTGATATTTTACAAACTCCATCATTGGAAATTAACTTCTTGTAATTTCAAAGGTAAGCGTTGACTAAGTTGATTTAATTCTAATTAACTTAGTGAACAGTTTAATGTTATTCACATAAGTCAATGACACACACTTTAATTAAAACAGGAATGGTTAATGAAGAGATCTCAATAAAAATTTATATATGCATTCATTATTTCATCATTTTAAATTATTTTTTAATAATTCATAAGCAAAGTAAGTATATATATGCAGTAAGTATATTTTTATATATTTGAGGATAGTTCTATTTTATTTTATGAAAATATTATAATTATTAATCATTTTATAAAACGTTTAATGCACACAGAAGTAACATTTTTAATAGAACTAATAATAGCGAAGACAGGGTTTTAACATTTTAATTAGTTTGAAATAATTTGATTTTTGCATAAACTATTAAGTTAGGAAATTAAAATCAAAATTAATTAATTTATAGGGCTCGGAGAACTGAAATTAATATTAAATTAATTAATATTATTAAATTAATTTCAAAATGCTGAAATACTTATAGTAACATTTTTTAGTAAACATCCAAATTAAATAATTATAGATTAATGCTATTTCTCCCAATAATATAAGTTGTAATTATGGTTAACAAATTCGTTAAATTTAAATGAAAGACTTTATTGTTTTCTTAATAATCAGATGAATCAATTAAACACGTCTGTAACCATTTGTTTTCGAAATTATGTTAAAACCCAAGTTAAGAAGCGAAAATGATTATATTTAAAAGCATTATATAACGTAATATTTTATTGCTTTTAAATATATTTAATATGAAAATTAAAGTTTGAAAATATAATGCATTATAGAATTAAGGGAAATATTGTTTTTTTATGAAATTAATTTTTGTTATGAGGAAAATTTGAGAATAGTATTTTTCTTTTTCCAGCTTTGTTAACGGTCAGTTTTGCGAATAAAGAGAAAGTAAAGGTACGTATAATTTTAATTCTTATTTTTCTATAAAATATATTGAAACGAAATGTTAATTTTATGTAATATTTTAAATAAGTTTTCTTTTGTACCATATTTTTCTTTTAGGTTTAAGCTTATCAGTCTCTCCCAGTTATCTAGACAGTATTTATATTTATTTATCAAGAAACAATTGGAGTAGTTAAAATAAGTTTTGGAATAGTCTTGCTATAGGGGTCTAATTTTTAAAACTTTTATGAAGATATTTATAATTTTACCTACATACTGACCTTGTATACAGACTCAAAGACTTAAAAAATATCAATTGTTTTATTTAATGCAGCTATAACAAGACAAGTAATGATACAAAAGAAAAAGCTCAATAAATTGAGATATATAGTTCTGTTGATATAATTTATTTTAAACACAGAATATTATTAACCATATCAATTTAATTGTTTTTTTTTAATATTTATTAATTTAAAATTTTACAAGAACATCTAGCAGATATTTTCAAATAATACGTTTTATTTAAGGAAAAAGTATAATGAAATAAATCTATCTATCTATATATTTTGCAGACATTAATCATTGCTCTTGACGAATCGAAGCCAGAAGAAAAGCGAGGCCGTTATTGCAGACTTAAATTCCGAGGAACAAATAATTTCTCCAAATTATCATACAAAGGAACGCAATTATTCACCTATTACAATAAATCCCGTATCTGATGACAAACAGTTTGGTTATGTCCTCCTCACTCCAGAAGAAGTCAAACAACTTGGTAGTAATCAGAATTACAATGGGTTAAAAAAGATAATCCAAAATTTCTCAGTTATCCAGTAGGACCTATTGTAGAAAATCCTGATGTTCCCAGACATTCCAGTTCTCCGGAGCCCTATGAATTGTCATATCCAGTCGGCTCATCAAAAAGAAACAGGAAATTATTATGACAGTCCTAGAGGAAAATATCCTGAACGCCCAGCTCCCCCGTTACCTTTATTGTCTTCAAATAATAGTTTGGCCGATAAGGGCAACTATGTTGGATCAAGCTCCCTCAAATATAATTCGCCAAATTCAAACCCATATGTGTCTTATGGATCAGGAGAACCAGTTCAACCTATTCATTCACATAGGGTAGTGAAAACACATATGACAATTCAAAATATGGAGATAGTAGTTATTCATCACCTATCTCTTCTTATAATACAGCGAAAGAACAGATTCCTCTTTACCAGTCATCTTATCTTCCCCAAAGTGAGCATACTCCTTACTCTAAAGCATATGACTATCCACAGGAGAACAGTCAAGAGCTTGCTCCATTGAAACCTTCAAATCCTTCAACATACAGAAAATATCAATCACCTCAAGAATTATCATATGTTCCAAAACTTGACTCTTCTACTAATTTATATCCTCCGAAATCGCATTCTTCTCCAAGATTTAAATATTATACTAATCCAAAATTGAAATGCGTTATCCAGCGACATATGCAACAGATTTGTCAGGTGCCAAGCCATACAGAAGAAAATTTAAAAATAATGTCCCTCAGCAACCTGTTTCGAATATAGAAACCCAACCCCAGAACTATTCAATCCTCATAAAGATATCTATATTGATAAAAGTAGTGCAATACCCCCTACTTCTTATAGTAATCAAGCTTATGGTACTCGCACCAAACATGCTCCAGAAACTACTCCGTATTCGGATGTACGATCTAAATCTACTTATCAAGATGAACCTGCAGATTATGCTTCAAAAGAAAAACCATATGCAGATGTCAATACTTATAATTCAAATTATGCATCTGAGCCTTATATAGGTAAACAACCTTCATACGAAGTTCCTAGTTCACATCACACCTATGCTGATTCAAAATTGACCTACGCTAAAAATCCGGACACTTTAACGTATAAAGCACCGCAATCATCTTTCAATTCATATGATTATCCAATAACACCCGTTAGAAGTCAGTCTTCAGGTACGTTGCATGATGCTAGTAAGTATTCATCAAAGCCAGATTTGTCATTACGAAGCAAAAACACCCAAACAAGATGGTGGTTATGACTCTTCATATGATAGATATGGTAGCAGAAAATATCCTGTTTCATATGATTCACCTTCAAGTATTGAAACTTATGATTCTAAGCCTCATTCATCATATCGAGGCTCATCAGAAGTAGACAATCCAACTAGAGTTACAAAATTTTATCATGCTCCCTCATATTCGTCTCAAACGCCCTCTAGGTATTCATCGAAATATTCAGAAAGTGATCATGATCTCCCAAAATCTGCATACTATGATTCTTCAAAGTCATCTAAATACCCTGCGGATGAAGAAACATCACCCAAAGATACGTCATACTATAATCCAAGTCACAAAAATGATGGAACATATGGTAAATCATCATCAATATACGACAAACCTCGTGGATATGAAACTTCATCTGAAATTCGTGACAATCACTCAGTTAACAAAAAATTATAAACCTTCCCGTCCAGCTCCTTTATATGATGAATACGAACAGCCCCGATATCCACCTCTTCCCGTTAATTTAAAAGATAGCTCCGAAAAATATTCTGAATATGAGAAAAGTGTAGAAAAACCTTTTAAGAATAAAAAGCATGAGAAATCTCCAGAATCATCTTATTCTTCCTCCTATGATCCAGCAACATACAAGTCACCTTATTCATATGACACGAGTAATAAACATTATCCTCTCCCGAATGAACCGGGTTCTCAGAAGAACCAATATTCTGGTTCCTCATCAAAAGAAGTTGACTATCAACCTGAAGTACAAACAAAAACATATTCCAAGCCATACTACGGCTCTGATGATGAAGTTAATTACCATGGAGACAATTCGTACGAAACTGGACCTAAATCTCAAGTAGTAATGAATCACCTGCGTATACACATAACTCGCCTAATGACAAAACACTTTCTTACCAATCAAATCCATCTACATATTCAAATACACATTCATACTGGAACCGGCAGGATCCTCTGAAGAATATCCGCCATCCAAATCCTCAGATAATACCGAAAAGAAATTTCGTTACTACACTGAAAATGATAAGCCAGAATCTTCACATAATACATATTTAGCTGAACCAGAGCGTCCTAAGAGAGTTGAAGGAGTTGTTTATAGGTCACGTAAAACGTATCCTGACCTTCAAAGTCCACGAAGTCAGAAAAGCTATTTACCATATAAGCTTTATAATCCCAGAACTGCACCGGCAGTTGATTACAAAGTTTATGAAAACGCTCCTGATAAAAATCTATCCGAGTCCCCAAGAAAGAAAACCATAAAGCTGAAGTATAAACCACTGAAAAAAGATTCTTACCAAGAGCATAAAAGACACGTCGGCTTATGATAATAGTTATGAGGGTACAGGCTTCTCTCTAATATTCCAGGGGAAGCTGGAAAGGACTTTCCGATTTTGAAGGCAATACCATACACACATTTTTCATGCGAAAATAGAGCTCCAGGATTTTATGCTGATATAGAGCATCGATGCCAGGTAAGCATCGGAGTGTCAAAATATTCCTTTCTTCCATTCTTAGATTCTTTTAAGCATTTACTTCTTTTCGAGCCTGTATATTTTTCATGTATTAAATTTTCTATTACAAAATTGCATAAATATGCTAAAAATATCTCCTCCTAAAGTACATAATGATATTATTAAGGCAAAAGATATGATTAAAGTACACATAGTATTCTTTAAAACTAAATTTATGGATAAAAGTTTATCCATAAAAGGCATTTTGTTTTAAACCAGAATTATAAGAATACTGGTGGTCTAAGAGCTCAACTATTGATAAACAAAAAAACTAATGGAGAAATATTTTATTTACAATATGTTAAAACTTTTACAATAATGAAAATAATTATGAATACTTATAGAAACATAATTATTTATACTGTACATTATTTTGGTCATCGATTATTATTTAATCAAGTCTATTTAGACTTTTTAATTTTTAATACTTAAATAGTTCTTTAATCTATAATACTTAAATAATTTTTTTAATCTTAATTCTAAATAGTTCTTTAATCTATAATACTTAAATATTCTTTTTAATAATACTTAAATAGTTCTTTAATCTATAATACTTAAATAGTTCTTTAATCTATAATTCTTAAATAGTTCTTTAATCTATAATATTTATAATATTTTTTAAACATATATATTATATTTTCTGCTGAAACACTCACATGTAAAATAAATAATGTATGGCAATAATGCACAGTACATGAATAATAGAATAGTATGAATTCCTGTGTTCTTTATATAAAGTTTAATTTAATTGGTTTAATCTTCTTTTCACATATCAGATGCCCCAGGTTAAAGGTTTGACTAAGGCAAAATGTAAGATGTATAGCTAAGATTGTAGAAAATTTGACAAATGCTACTCAAGAATATTTCTTTAAACTGAATGAACCAAAAATATGTATGCCTGAAAATAATAACATTTAATAGATTTAACGATAACGTTTTTCATAATTAAATTTAATTGTAGATATTTTCCCTCATTTTTTTCGTGTGATCATATATTCTGCTATAGATATCCAAAAGATTTATCTAAAAAATACCTAAAGGTTTAAAAAATAAAAAGAAAAAAAAAAATATTTCCAACAATCAAAAGCACATCCCTACAATATACGGGAAACAATTCACTCAACATTTTTGATTTTTCAATTAATGCCTCTCAATTAATGCCTTATTATAATATAAATTTAGAATGTTATTTATATGCCATATTCGATTTTTAATATTAGAATAGCAAACCAAATTAGGTATTTTAAATATGACATTTATAGTACATATTTCAGAAATGCAGTTTACATTTTCATCCTCATAAAAGGTAGGAAGCTATATGACTAATTTGCTATGTAATTTCGCGCGTATAATAAAATATTCTCCATTTTTCACTTTTTCACGTTGATTAAAAATTTTTTTTTCCTTCATTTAATATGTTATGTTGATATGCACATAGAAAACTTTCGTCCTAGAAAAAGTGGCATATATTGATTTTGAATAATATAATAATCATAATACACTGATAGAAAACTTTGTTGATTTATAATACAATATTCAATATTCCTTTCTAAACTTCTGATTGAAAATTTAATTTTCATTTCAGATATTGACACAGTGATAGAAGTTCTATCCTTATGTAGAAATAAAAAGTAATATGTAATATTAGAAGAAGTAATAAGATTTTTTTAGAAGAATAATAATATTATACCGATAAAAATTTTCCTACCTCAAACCAATTTCGAGGAAAACTTCAAAATGCATGACTTCAATTTTTCTCCAAACTTAGATGTTCCGAATTCATGTCATTTGTCTAGGATACAAATTGAATTGTACAGTTTGCAAAAAAGTACAGCTTACTTTTTGGTAATGATTTGTTCCTTTTTTTAACTTTATATTAAATTTTCATTGAGGTACGCAATATTCTTTTAACCAAACTTAATTATTAACAAACTTTTAACCTATTATTACTTTATTTTTTAGATTTGCATATTCGTTTCATGAAAATTAAGATTATGCAAACTTGTCTAAACTTAGACAAAAAGTTGAGTCTTTTTGACTGTTGTATTTCTCGTATACAATTCTATATGATAGCTTTTGTAATTTTAAGCATTTAATTGGCATTAAGTAGCAATACTTAATTCTGGTTATAAGTATTTAGGATATTATTTTTGATAAATTTTAAATTTTTAAAACATATGATCCAGGCAAAAAAGCATAACTCTAAAATTTCAATTTTTTTTTTTTATTAATTTCTATAGCAACCGTTAAAATTATTTATTCTTATCCTTTTAAAATCAGTAAGTATGCGATGTTTTAAAATATAAATAGGAACTAGACTCTCCTTTTTAACTATTGTCCAGCTATAATATTAGAAAGAGATATCTTAATTTATTATAATAATTCAATCAACAGTACACAAATTTCAGAATACATTTACATGTGCTTTAACTGTGCTAACTGTTGGCCGCCGTTATTTTCCTTTTGAAATTCAATATAGTCGAACGGTTCTTTGCATTAAAAAAATCGATTTCATGCCTGAAAGACTGTATAAGTGTAACGACATCATCTCCCCAGTGTCATCCTTCGAAATGGAAACTAACACATTAAGACATTAAGA
Source organism: Caerostris extrusa (assembly GCA_021605095.1). Classification (NCBI taxonomy): domain Eukaryota; kingdom Metazoa; phylum Arthropoda; class Arachnida; order Araneae; family Araneidae; genus Caerostris; species Caerostris extrusa. The sequence continues at coordinate 1,602 of BPLR01020337.1, read as the reverse complement.
TTCAGAGAAAATTAGGCCTCAGTAATAGTTCAAATGAGGAACATAGTTAATTTCTTTAAAAGTTAAAAATAGTGACTAGCGTTAAAGGAGCATTTCAATGCTTCATTAACTTGTGTCACCAAATTTTGCATAATTATGATCAAAGTAAATGTCTTGAGTATATGTTCAGATGTGTAGAAACCATAGAATAGAGATATTTAAAATCAAACGCTCCCTGATATGAAATTTAAGCAGAAGCTTATTTTATATGGAAAATAAATTAAATTCACATTACCAATACAGGAAAATGATAATACTTGAAACTGAATTGAATTGAATTTCAACGTATGCAGTTCCTTTGACGGATCTGCATCATTAAAATGCTCATCAATCTGAGCAGTAAAACATGGAATGCAAGTTTATTTAGATTTAATGCATTTTATTTATGCATAATTTTACTTTATCTCTTTATTTTATTCTTCCTCATAGTTTATATTTTTATTCTTTATCATAAATATTTATTACATTCAATCATCTCTGTTAGGCCAGTTTGTTTATTTTAAATTTTTTATTCATTTTAAATGAGTTGAGTCAAGTAGGCATAAAGTTATTTATTAACAATAGTGTTTAAAGTAAACGCATTCATTAGGCTATTTAATTAGTTTAATTAGTATAGTTTTACGCAATTTTCCAGCCACATTTTTATAAAGTCTTATGTTAATATAATTTGCATTTATAAACACACATAATCATTTAAAACGATAAATAATTATTTATTAATTAACACTCTCACCAGAACTACTGCATTGGAATACTGAATTGGATAACTTTATTTGTGATCTTGCATCATTCTCAATGACGACTCTTATGACTTGAGATTGGTAGTGGAAACATCAAAAACAATAACACTTCTAAACAAACATCTTGGACTTAAATTCCCGAGCAACATAGATAAAGTATAAATCTTGGAAAACAATTTCTAACAAATGTCAACGGATTACTCGGTTCTCGAAACACAACATAATTATCTTCTATCTCCCAAAGTGTTAGTTTAAATGTCTTCTAAGCATTTGATCAGTAATGCAATTCTAGGTTGCATAATTGTCAATAGATCTTAGGAGCTAAACATGATTAGTTAAAGCACTTTCGAATTCGGATTCGATCTGTGAAAGCTAGCCAATTTGTTAAACTAAGTAGAGGCTCCTGCTAGTTGGTCTATTTAACGGAAATCTAGATAGAGGCTTCGTCGCTAAGAGGCTTAGTATCATTAAAGCAGAGACACCTAATTGTTTTGCCAGGAGCTATGGAAATGATCTACTAATGTCTGTACGACCATGCGACCGAGAAACCGACACTATGGAATCATGGAATCTAAATTTTTGGTATTCAGTAATGCTTTTTAAAATCACCAATACTAATTAATATATTTTGACTATGAGATTACATGAGGTACTTTTAAATAAACACAAATGTTTTTATCTTCTTAATTTTTAATCAATTAGTAAATAATGCGGTAAGAAATTATTTTTTAATAGTCATATTAAAAAACTAACTTAGTAAATTTAAAAAACGCATTTTATGCAAATTAAGTTTGACCTATTACCGTAAAGCCTTAATACGTAC
>BPLR01020336.1:0-58845 GCA_021605095.1 Caerostris extrusa | reverse complement strand
ATAATAATAATAAACTAGTTTTATATTTAGAAAAAACATTTTATAAAGTGAAAAAAAAATATTAGGTGGATATAAAACTATCATGGTTTTCATTTAAAAGTAGAAAAAAAAGAAAATGTCTAAGAATTATAAAATGCATATATATAAATACCATGTATAAAATTTAAAAAGCCAATAAATTTTGCATTATAGATAAAAGAAACATTTTGCTATGATGAATATGTAATAATAATAATAATAAACTTAAATTTAAAAATTAAATCATACCTGGGGTTTTATATCACAGGTTACCTATAAAATTTAGGTGTGAAATGTAAGAATAAGCATATCAAATAATTTTAAAAAATAAAAATAAATTATAAATTTCAAACGATTTTCTTTCTGAAAAATATCCTTTCGTTTTGAAATAAAATTGTCTTTGCTTTCACCAGACGGTCTTTTAGAACCATTTTACATTTAACATGATTTATTTAATTATTAACTCTATTGAAAAAAAAGAGGTTCTCAAATAAATATTGTAATACCATAAAAAAGCGCTAGTGTAAGAAATTTATTATAAACCAATGTCTCCTGAAAAAAAAAAAGTAAGAAGAAATTAACTAATAAGAAACGTTGAAATTTCATCAAGAAACGAAAAACCCAGCTCCTCAAAACAATATTCATAATTTTAAGAGATATATCCTATATTAGGAGTAAAATATAATCTAAGAGATATATCTAATAGTAGAATTAAGAGATGCTATTCACAAAGAGATATACCCCTAATATTTAATTATTAATAAATATCCTAATATAGAATTAAGGATAACAAGAGAGAAATAACGAAAATATAAACGCACAATCAAAAGAATTTTGTTACGAATATGACATATTTTAATTAAAAGATTTATTAAAAATATTATGTAATTGTTTATTCTTATTTATATACTTTCTATATTAACGTTTTTCATTTTATTCATACACTAAAATGTTATAATAAAAGCAAATATGCATTATTGATAAAAATTTGATTTAAGTATTTTATTTACAAAATCCGTGTATACTGAAAAAAAGAGGAAATAAACTCAGTAACATTATGTGTATATTTACTCTATTTGTCTTTTTTTCTTCTTTATTATTATGTGTATGTTTATCATTATCTGTGTATTCTTGTATTTACCACAGCTATCTTTTCTCTTTATTGTATAAGAAAAAAACAACAAAATAACATGAAATACGTTTTCTAGTATTTACATCATATTACGTGAATAAATATTTACTTTTTAATAAATTTTTCGTTTGATTGAAATTAAGAAATGACATGTCAAATCTTGTGCGCATGGAAAAGCATACAGCAATCACGTGCACATCAAATTAGTTCGATGCGTTGCCACAATCTCAGTAAGACTCTTATTTGAATATTATTAATAATAAAATTAGAACATTTCAACAGCTTCATCATGTCAGATTGAACACATGGGTAAAAAAACAACTTTTCCTATTTATCTATACAGGGTATTAATGATTGAAAATTTTACTCAACTGTGTATTTTCAGCAAAAAAAAAAACTCCTCAATAAGAATTCGAAATTTTCAAACGAATTAAAACATTTGAAAAATATTCCGCAGAACTAGCCTTTCGAAGATTAATTGGTGTTCCAGAACGTTGCCAGCATCGAATAACGTAATTTTATTATCGTTCCAGACAGCTGAGAGAAGAAAAAAAAAAAATTATTCCATATGGTTATGCGTTACGAAGATAAAAAATATTCCATGCTACCCAAAGCGTATCCGTATCCACTTCCTTTCTTTCTTCTCCTTATTAGCACGAAAACATGACACCTACCGATAATAGAGGCTAAACTATATAATCATCCTCATTAAAATCACTAATTAATGAATTTAGCGGAATTTATTTTTTATTTTCTTTATTTCTCTGCTTTTAATTCTAAAATTGTATAGAAAAAAATTAAAAAAATGGCAGCTGTTCGACAGACGATCTTTTCTTTTCCATGTTGTTATTGTTTCGAGAGTTCAATTCGAAGCGAAGCTCGGCTTCGAATAAGATGGGAGAAAGGAAGTATACACAGCGTATTTAAATAACATAAACTTTTTACAGTTATTTATTATTTTTAATAATTTTATTTTACTAATTTATTATTTATCTCGCTTTAGAGGCGTAGCTAATTGGGCGAGCTCTAATCAAAGACTACGAATGTATTTCTGTATTCTTTTTATTTATTCTTTTTTATTTTTTGTAACTTTTTGTTTCAGAAATGTTGGCAATCGAATATAATTCAAAAAAAGAAAAAAATGAAAAAGAAAAAGAAGAAAAAGAACGTTGTTATAACTGAGAGGGGTTTTAATGACTTTACGGAGACTTGGGCAGAAGTAGGCTTAGAATAATTATCAAAAATTTTATTCAGATTATGTATGCAATTGAAATATAGGATTATAGGTATAAAAATATTTTTATGTGAGTATTGCCTTCCAGATTGAAACCCATTCATATGTGGACACATAGTTTAAGCCAAAGGTAATAATGCATGCAATTCAAAACCAGCTTAAAATATGAGATCATTGGCTCCAGTAGACACATGAGTGGGTAGTCCATTTGTGGGTAATAGGATTAGAGATAATGATAAAGGTATGAGATAATCACCTTAAAAAAAAAATTGAGTTTCTGCATTAAATTCCTTCTGGGAGTTGATTGAATAAATATAATATTTTCGTGAATACTGTTTGATGAATTTCGGAAATAGTAGTTATTCTAAATATATGCTCCCCAAAAAAAAATTTTCATTTTTGCAAAATTTTTTTTTTTAATTCTTAAGAAAAATGTTAAGACAATGTAAAAATAAGGATAAATGTAAAAAAATGTAAATAAATAATGGTAAATGTAAAAAAAAAAATAAATAAATAAAGATACAAATTATAAAAGATGTCAGTGTTATGAGATGTTTATATAGCTATTCAGTTATTATGTAGTTGTTCAGTTAGGAAATTGTTCTCATAATTGGTTTGCTTTTTGCTTTTTTAATAAAAAAAAAAAAAGATTCTAGTATATTTTTTTACTTTGATTAGAATTTCAAGTGTTATAAGGTGTATAAAAAATTAATTTCATTTTTCATTTTTAAATTAATCTTTCTGCGAATATTACTATATTTACTATTGCTTAACAAATGAATAATAAAAAGAAATAATAATAAAAAAAAATTTGAAAATTAAAGATGTTAAAAAAACTGATTTTGAAAAATCTAAATCTGAAAAATCTAAATCTGAGTTATTTTTCACACCTAAAGCAAATTTAGAAAAAATTCACTTTTAGAATAAATTTATTGAAATGCAGAATATTCAATTGGTGAGATACAAAAATTCCAAATTTTTTAAAAAATTTTCTAATGTAAAAAAGAAAAAAAAAAACACTTAAAAATATTCATAAAATAAATAATATATTCATAATCACAAACTTAAAAAAATAAACTTAATACTCATTTTTTTAGTTTGTGAAAAATCAAAAATGTATATATATGCATATATAAAGGCAAACAAATATGTAAAGACAAAAGCATCAGTAAAAATTAAAATAAAGTTAAATAAAATGAAAGAAAATATATAAAAATAAAGAATACATTTTTTTTTTACAATATATTAAGAATTGTGTTAATTTACATTTTTATTAGAATTTAAAGTTGCTCTTCAATCATTATTATCATGTATTGAATATTTTAAAAATGATAATGTAAAAATAAAAATGATTTTTAAAAAATGATAAAAGTGATTACCAGTATATTTTACAATGATCGATTAATTGTATATTTTTTTGTAAAATTTTACTTTAATACTGTTTTTATGATTTTCGACATATCTCAAAAAAATTTTTATTTTGCAAACTAAAAAAAAACGATAATGTTAAAAGATAATGTAAAAAAAATAATAAAAGATGTAAAAAAAGATAAGAGGTAAAAAGGATAAAAGGTGTCAGTATTTATGAAATGTTTAAATAGCTTCTCGCTCATTTAAAATGATGATCCTCATAATTGTTACATTGCAGCTTTTTTGATAAAAAAAGATTCAAAATTATTTTTTTTACTTTGAGTAGAATTTCAAATGTTATAAGATGTATAAAATTTAATTTCATCTTTCTTCAAAAAAATTTACTATCATTAACAAAGGAATAATAAAAATTGAAGAATAAAAAAATGAATTTATAAACTAAAAGATGTTAAAAAATCTGAGTTATTTCTTCACACGTTTAAAGTAAATTTAGAATAAAAATACCTTTTCAGAATATATTTATTAAAATGTAGAATATTCAATTGACTAGATACAAAAAGTTATATTCGAATTTTTTCTAATTTTCTTAATGTAGATAAAAGTATTATATTTATTTTTAAATATTGTGAAAAAAATATGTAAGACAAAAAAAAAAAAAAAAAAAAAAGAGAAAAATAAAGTTATTATGTAAAATGTAAGAAAGTATATAAAAAAATGAAATAATACATTTTTCATACAGTATATAATTACTAATTTACATTTTTATTAGAATTTTTTTTAGAGTTCCACGACTTCATAGTCATGTATTGAAAATTTAAAAAAAATGATAATGTAAAATAAAAAGATTTTAAAAAATGATAAAAAGTGATTACCAATTTATTTTACAATAATCTATTAATTGTATTGTTGTTTTTTTTTTGTAATATTTTTTTGAATACTGTTTTAGGAATTTCGAAAAAAAAAAAAAAAATGATAGTTCTTCTAAATAAACTCATGTTTGTGAAAATTGCAATAACATCCAGGACTTACGCGAGTGAGCTGAAATTTTCAGGAAATGCAAATTAGCGCATGATATGCAAAAATGATTAGAATTTCAAATCCGTAGCGCATGCGTTTGCTGAGCAGCGCCCTCTGAACGGCGGATGGATGCGAATCCGAATAAATAGACGGCTGTAGCGAGGCGTGTATGGTTATCGGTGGTTATCTGCTAGTGGTAAACGTTACCTCAATCGTTACTTATGCCTCTTCGACAAAAAGAGAGCGAGATTTGGAAACAACTTGCAGAGTTTGAACGGGGAGGATCATCGGCCTTCGTGAAGCTGGATTGCCTTATCGTGCAGTAGCCGCTCGTGTGCAGCGTAACAGCAGCACAGTGAGCGTCTTTGGAAGCAGTGGACGGCGGACGAGTGTCGGACAACTCGGAAATCCGGAAGTGGACCCCGAAATGTGACGTCAGCTCGCGATGATAGACACCTGGTCCGCATGGCGCTGACGGACGGTACGAAGCTTCCTCTGAACAATTGGCAGCACAGTGGTCAATAGCTACAGGTGTTTCATTGTGTGCTTCATCAATTCATAGACGTCTGCTGCAGCGTGGACTGCGCGCAAGAACTCCTTTATACAGGATCCCTCTCACGCTAAACCATCGCCGCCTGCGGCTGTAATGGGCCGCTCAGCATAGAGACTGGCGTGCTGATTGGCAGCACGTCGCGTTTTCTGATGCTTTAATTTGTGATACCATGATGTCCGCGTTCGTGTCAGACGCTATGCCGGTGAACGCCACCTTCCGAAGTGCATTATTTGAACGCCACAGTGGATGAACATCCAGAGTTATGGTCTGGTGCCATAAGATATCATGGACGATCTCAATTGGACGACGTGGGCAATCTGAACAGCAACCGGTGCACATCAGTGAAGTTCTACAGCCCCAAGCTGTTCCTTTAATTCAAAAACTTGCCAGACGCTGTATTTCAACAGGACAATGCCTGCCCTCATATCGCTAGGGCTGTTCAATCCTTCTTTTCAAACGGCAGGTGCAGCTTCTTCCTTGGCCTGCGTATTCCCGGTGAACATGTGGGGATTTCGTTGGTCGGCGTCTCGCTTGTGATCCTCGTCCTGTTGCTTCTGCAGATGAACTTTGGGTGAGCATACAAACAATATGGAATGCTCTTCCTCAGGCAGGCATTCAAAATTTGTTTGACTCCATGCCACGTCGTCGTAGCAGCACTTATTGCGGCGCTTGGCGGCTACACAAAATTACTGATTCCGATCTCTTGTTATTGTTTGTTTGCTTTGAACATTTAATCATTTATTCGTACCACTACCACTCAACTGTGTATTAAATTTCATTCAATTATGACGATTCCTTCATGGTGTTGCAATTTTCAAAAAAAACATGAGTTTGATATGCTTTCAAAATTTTTTCATTTTGCAAACTAAAAAGAAAAGTTAATGCAACAAATTTAAAAAAATAATTATAAATGTAAAAAAAAAATTGATAAAAGATGTCAGTTTTTATGAGATGTATATAGCTATCGCTTAAATATAAATTAGAAAGCATAATTTTTTGCATTGCAGTTTTTGATAATAAAAATAAAATAGAAGATTTTCAATAATTTTTTACTTTGAGTAGAATTTCGAGTGTTGTAAGATGTATAAAAAATTTAATTTCATCTTTCTTCAAAAAAATATATTATAGTTTAAGAAAGAAATAAAAAATTTATAAAATAAAAGATGTTCAAAAAAATTTGAGTAATTTCTTCAAGTCTAAACATAAATTTAGAATAAAAATACCTTTTCAGAATAAATTTATTAAAATGTAGAATATTCAATTGGCTAGATACAAAAATTCGAAAATTTTTTTCTAATTTTTCTTAATGTAAAAAGAAAAAGACTTAAAAAGAAATTAAACGTAATACTCAGAACTAAATAATATATTCATAAACACAAACTTAAAAAACTAAATATAATACCCTATTTTTTTAAGTTTGTGAAAAAAAAATAAAATAAAAATAAAAGCAAATGTAAAAAAATGTTTAAAAAAAAACAAAAACATAAAAAAAAAAAAAAAAAAAAAAAAACCTGGAAAAAAAAAAGGAAAAAAATTTTTTCTTTTAATTAAACTAAGTTAAAATAAAATGTAAGAAAGTAAAAAAAAAAAAAAAGACGCTTTTTTAATTCAGTATACAGAATTATTAATTTACATTTTTATTAAAATTTTTTTGAAGTAGTTTTTCAGTTATGATAATCATATATTGAAAATGTATAATATTTGATAAAAAAATGTTTACCAATTTATTTTGAATGATCGATTGTTTTAAAAAAAATTGTTTGTAAAAATGTTTTCTTTCTTGAAATATAAAAATTGTATTTTTTTTTTATTCCTGTAATTATATTTCTCATAATAATTAATGACATTTTTATTATAATTATTCTATGTAATATGAATTTTATTGTTGTAACATTATTGTTATTATAAGTAAAGTTCAAGTTTTATTAATCTAAATTTCATAAAAATTATAATGATCTTTTTCAAAGCTTTTTCTTAATTTATATTTTATTTTAGTTTATTAATCTAAACTTCATAAAATTATGTTTTTTTTGTTCAAGTAAATGTCTTTCTTTAATTTATATTTTATTTTATTTTTATTTAACCTAATTTTCCTTTATTTATTCTATTTTTCAAGATTACCAAATTATTTTGATCAATTAATTGTATTCTATTTTTCCTGTATATTTCTCATAATAATAAATGACATTTTATTATAATTATTCTATGTAATATGAGTTTTATTATTGTAACATTACGATTATTATAAGTAAGCTGCAAAGTTTTATTAATCTAAACTTCAAAAAAAATTATAATGTTTTTATCAAAATGTTTTTTTTCAATTTAGATTTATTTTATTTTGTTTTTTGCAATTCATTTTTAATTTTCTTTTTTACTTCTTTTTTATTTTATTATTTATTCTGATTTTATTTTTTGTTAGATCAAATCAATAAATTTCAACAGTGAAAATAATAAAAATAACAGAAGGTGTTATTGTTTATTTTAAATAAAAACAAGTATTACATAAACTAACTATTCTTTTTTTTTAAATCTATAAAAAAGTCCTTTATAAATTTTTCATTCATTTTTAATACTTTTTATAAACTCTATATCTATTGGTAGATATATACTAAATTTTAAATTTAAAAAATGTTTATTAATTTGATTTAATTACTGAATTATTATCTGAAAAACTGTATTAACATCAGTGTCATTCTTCACAAAAAAAAATGTATTTGAACTTGAGTGGATGAATAAGAAACGACATTTTTGAACAATAGAAAATGGAACAAGATATATAGGGGGAGTTTGAGCTATTCATGAAGGAATTGAAAAATAGATGCAAGAATACAAAAGCTAACTATTTTATTTAATCCTAAAATCTTTAATTTTTTACTATCTGTATAGTGTTTTTATAAACTCTAAATATAATTTCAGAATAAGGGTAATAAATTGCATTCATTGAAAAGTATTTAAAATTGTATGGTTTTTGGAAAAAATTTCTATGGATTGAAAATATATGATTATTGTTTCAGAATGTTAGAATATGTACTTCAGAAATAGTGGATGATTTTTTTATTTCAACAAATTTGTTGAAGATTCCTTAAATTGAAGAAGAATATTGAAAGAGTTAAGAATATTGGTGAAGATTTCAGAATAATGATGAAGATTTTTAAATAATGATGAATATTTCAGAAATTGAAGAAGATTTGAAAATTTCAAAATAATGGTGAAAATTTCAGAATATTGTTAAAGATTCCATAAATTTAAGATTTGATGCTTTCTGAATAATGGTGAAGATTTCAGAATATTGGTGAAAATTTCAGAGTTATGAAGAAGATTTCAGAATAAAGGTGAGGATTTCAGAATGTCGATGAAGATTTATGCTGTTTAACGTTTAGTTTAATGATGAAGATTTCAGAGTAATGATGAAATCTATTTAACAAAATCCTCAGAATTTGTTGGTGACAGACTTCCCCGGAGAGGAAGTATATTTAACTCATCCAGAATACCTCAATATCTTAAATTTTTCGGTTTAGAAATGAATTTCAGAATAATGGTGAAGAGTTCAGAAGACAGATGATAGATTTATAATGATTATTTCAGATATTGCTGAATGATAATGATGATTATGGTGAATGATATATTGAGTGATGTTTCAAATTATATACGTGTGTGTTGATTGTGCGCGTGTAAAATAAAGCTGTGAGTATTTCAGATTGTTTTCTGTGGGAATTTCAACTATTGGTGACAAATTCAAAATAATGGGAAAGATTTCTAAATTGATAATAATTAGATATCTTCCATCATCATATATCCATATGAGATATTTCATCCCATTGGTAACATAAACAAATTATGGTTTGTGTCACGAACGTCAATTTTTTTTATAAAACCGGATGTTTAAGCGAAAGAAAAGAAAAATCCCCAAATTATTCACAATGAAATAGAGACAAATGTGGGGTTACGATAAAATGGAAAGATAAATCTGTGAATCAATTAGTAGTCAAAGAAAAAAAGCCAAAAAAGAATTATTTTCAGAAAAAAATCAAAGTTTTTGTTTTTCTGGCAAATGAATTGCAAACATTGTAATAAGCGTTGCTCAACAAGTTCTGAGCATGAGGGAGATTATATAAGAAGAAAACGATATATCAGTGATCGTCATTTATTCAGTAATGACAAATTCAAAAATGTTTTTCATGTTTTTACTAGATTGATGGGCCTGATGGCCGAGTGATTAACGCTCTGGCGCTCAATGCCACAGGTTTCGGGTTCGAATCCCGGTGGTGTCATGGATGTTTGTAGTGTTTCAAAATACACTTTAAACCATAGGTCCTGGTCTAATAGGGATCATAGATCGTTGGGCGTAGAGCTGATACGCCTGCCTTATAAAAGATAACATCTCCTGTCTCGAAATCTGCCAGTAGGCAGATGGCCTTGGCCCACCATGAGGCTGTTACGCCACTGATGATGATAGTGATGATTTTATTGAATTTCCTGCAAGTGGGGTAAAGACATTGCGAAATAATAGGAAAGAAATTTCAATTTACTGCAATCACTTCATGGAATAAAAAATTTCAATCGAAATGGGTAATTTAGCCTATTTTACAAAACAATTTCCTATAAAAATCAGGCGTGATTGTCAATACATTATTTGAACACACCACTTAAATCACAAAAGCATTTAACAACTTATTTATCAGCAGTCTCGTGAAAATAAAACAATTTATTAAAATATGAAAAATCAATAGAAACACTGAAACTCATTCATATTACAGTTCTAAAATCGGACATAAAATCCAAACTACTGCATTTCAAAATTCCAAAACTTAAGAATAATGGGGAAAGACTACAAGAAGAATCTTGTAAGAAAAACAAAAGCAGTTCTAAAATCAGCCAGTCAATAAATTTCGCCCGGTTTGCTCGCCAGACATGTAACCTTTCAGCTGGCCTGTAAGTGCCGGTTAAATTCATATCTCGAGCGAGCAGTTTACACAGAACGTCGGTTTATTACTCGACAGAACTGCTCTTTTCAGTCGTAAAAAGGGGAGCGAGCACTTTGTGTTTATCTTCCGCTAGGTTAAGTGCCCTCTTGAATCTACAAGATCTCTTTGCAATTTAATGACAACTCAACTCGTGTGGTTGAGATTTCGTAAATCTGGGTTTATGAACGAATTGAAGAATTTATTCATCACATCTAACTAACAGAATTTTGAGTCATTCAAATTTCAGAATTTGTAATTATAATCAAAAATTTCCATCCTAGCACAATAATTTTGGATATTTTTTAGAGTGTAAAATGGGACGGAAACATATATATATAAACGAATCTGTTTAAGAATTACGGAGCAGAGATATGTTTATTAATTCATAGTTAATGGTTATTTTCTGTATTAAAATTCTAGCTAGACTTTCATAAAGCTAGGTCCCCAAAAAGTTTATTTTCCCCAATGCAGCTGGCAAATATTTATACCGTGATCCTATATGACATAAGGGCTGCACCGACGTTACTCACTTAGCACTACCCAGGGGGTACGTGTAACTTGAAGATAAGCCACGGAAGCGGAGTAACAATGCCCCGCAATGCGCTACGATCCTATTATGCCGAGAGCTACTGTTTAAAGTGGATTTCGAACCACTGCAAACACCCATGGCACCTCCGGGACTCGACCCCGAAACCTGCTGTACCGAGTGCCAGACTAATATATAAGATTCCGTCCTCAAAAGTTAGACTGGTATATATAACTTACTGATAGCTGTATTGGGCTTGATGACCGAGTGAGTAGTTAGAGTACCAGCGGTGCCATAGGTGTCTCTAGTGATTTGGAATTCACTTTAAACCATAGATCCAGGTTTAGCTTGTAGAAAACAGGAAAAAGATAATTCAAAATCTGGAGAGCTTGTGTGCAAATCAATGGCACCTTCCACTGCAATCCCGTCTTTTAGACTATATGGGGATTGCTGTTGTTTCTTATCCCATCCCACTTTATAGAACATCTACACCAAACCTACGAACCCGTATGATCACACAAACCAGAACCCGTATGACAGAAAACGGGACAGCTTCTGTAGTGAGTGAGCATTCGTAGGTAGAACCAGACTTGACTTCGTGAAGCTCTACAGTCATATGAGACCGGGATCTACGGCTTAAAGGGGATTTTGAACTACAAACATCCATGGTACCGCCGGGACTCGAACCCGAATCCTGTGGCACCCAGTGCCAGAGCTCTAGACACTCGACCATTCAGGCCCATGGTGATTTTAATATGTTTTATAAACAAATTGACAATCAGCTTGTCTGTTAGAAATTTTATAGGTTTTTCCATTCATCATGCATTCATCATACAGGGCCGCAGATACCCCTAAAAAAGTCCTCCTAGAAGGCAATGCCCTCTCCGGCTCATGCATTTATCGCGATCTTTCGATTCGGCTTCGCTTGTCAGGTTATTTTCTCACCAGATTCCCTTAGTTCAGTAATTAAACAGTAAGGTTTGTCCCATATGATTCCGTATTCCACACACTATCTATAAGAACCAAATTATAGACCAAGCGAAGAACCAGACGCGCAATATTGCTACATCTTATCGAATGTCAAGTAAACCAATTGAGATGGATCTTCATTAGCGCTTTACAACAGTTCATGGGGTGGGTTCTTTTGCACGTGCGAGACAGAAAAAAAACCCCGTCGTTTCCGGAAACAGTCAATTGCAATCAATTATTTTCCATTCCTTCATTAATAAGTCATCCGTTTATCGTTAATGATTCTTTTTTCTTCAGTGGCTTTACCATCACTGTAACTGCCACCGAGAACGCCTCGTGTTCGCCATGTTATTCATGAGACCAATTGTAGTCGTGATGAATCGGTTGCCACACACGAAGATCTAATGGTGGATAAAAAAGGTAAAAACATTATAATAATCACTGGAGGCGGTAAAAATGTAACAGTTGTAATCAAATATTACCGAGACGGGCCAGTTACGGTCGCAATTATAATGTCACGGTGATCAAGAAGAACCGAATGGTTATGGAGCAACTTGAATGATTAAGAATGATGTATTGTGTCCGCAGAAAATTGTATCTGGACAAAATCTTTTGTTTTTCATAGATTCTGTTGTTACATTTTATAATATAATTTTGATAAATGTTATAATATATTGTAGAAATTTCATTGCCAGACTGTAAAAGTTTCATTTCCATACTACTGTAGAAATTTCATTGCATATTGTAGAAGTTTAATTTCCATACTGCTGTAGAAATTTCATTGCCATTCTGTAGAAGATTCATTTCCATACTAAATATGATGTAGGAATTTTATTGACTTAGTGTAGAAGTTTATTGCCATACTATAGAAATGTCACTGTTGTAGAATGCATTGTAAAGGTTTCATTGCCATAATTTAGAACATAATAAGATCATTGCCATACTGCCATACATTCAGTAGCGAAGTAGTTGGTGGATAATGTAATGGATATCCCAACTTTGGGATGTTTGTTCGAAACCTGATAAGAAATATTTAAACAAGTATGATAAATCTGTACTTGACAATACATGTATCGAAAATATGCTTCCGTTTGATTTGATGAAGATGTGGATCAACTAAATACCACCCATTTTTGGTGAAATGTGTTAGTCCACCTTGATGCACCTAATATGCTGAATTTGCGGTATATTTCTTTTTTTTTTTTAATGACGTATGATCTGTCATAGTTCCCTGTATTTTAAAAAACAACAACAACAGCAGACTTTATTTTTGTGGCAATTTTTGTTTGATTATCTATTTTAAAAGCATGACTCATGTAAAAGTACTTTTTAATTTAAGCGAAAATCAAACCGAAAATATCTGAATATATTCTACAGTATGGCAATGAATCTTCTTCAGTATAGAAGGCGTTTAGACATTTTTTGTAACCATTCTGAAAAAGATATATGTAAATAAATATAACAATTTTATATTCTATTATGTTCAGACTTATAGCCTTTTTGTCGAACTATCATATTTCATCTTTACTTCCAAGGTAAAAGAGTTCTTATTAATACACCTAAGTTGAATTTATTCCAGTTTTCCACCCCAATCTTCCAGAGTTAGTTCATCTCAGGTAATAAACAAATCAGTGATAAAATTTTAAAAAACATCACTTAAATGATAAATTTCAGAGAATACATAACAATACAAAAATTTAAATTAAAAAGAGAGAGAAAAAAAGAATTTAAAAAAGAATAAAAAAAAGTAATTTACTTACAAAAAAAGCTGTAATACCTGGCTACTTATTAACATGTTGACATATGTCTGGCAACCATTTGTTTTTTGGAGTGTCAAATGTTTCCTTAAAATTTATCTAGGATGACAATGACATAACTTGATTTTGAAATAAGAAAGATATCTTACGGGTGATCTTCAAATGGATATATATCATTTTTACAGCATCATTACTGGATACATTTGCTTTATTTGTCAGTAAAACATCTTTGCAGATTCAAAAATATAAAACTCCTGTTTCACACTTAAGTATACCACGAATACCCAACAAAAAGAAAAAGCACACACAAAATATAGAAAAATAATTGCTTCCCGTATACTTGGCATTGCGTGTCGTATGGCAGAAAACACTGAAGACTGTCATCAGCAAGCCTGTTTGTCGATTCAGGTTGTCACAGTCACCATCAAATCTCTTATCTTCTAGATTTAGTGATTGAGACGAACTCCACCAGATGATTCAAACCTCAGTTCTGCTGCATTTCAGGTTTGCAAATTCAAGTCGATCGTTTTAATAATTGGAAAATTGTCCCGAGCAGTATTCGAGTCCGGGCAGTGCCATGGATGTTTATAGTGGTTCGGAATCCACTTTGAACCGTAGGACCTGGTCTAATATGGCTGTAGAATGTTGGACGTAGGGCTGACAACCCTACCCCGTAAAAAAGAAAACATCTGGCGTCTCAAAATCTGTAGTAGGCAGACGATCTTGGTCCAACATGGGGCTGTTTTGCTATTAATGATTATGATAATGATGATTATCTCATTCGATAGAAATTATAACATTAAAAAGATTAATGTAACAACTTAATTAACATGAATTGTAAATTTATTGAAACTTTTGCAAGAGAATAAAGGGTTTACCTCTCTCTTTACAAATAGCTCAATTTTTTTTGAAGAAGTTACAACTTTTTAATTTAAATCATCATTCATAAATATTTTTTTTTTCTAATGCAGCTGGTAATACAGAGACAATTAAACTTTATGACATTAGCAGCGGCTGCATCACTCTCCAGAAGTTACGTGTAGCTTGAAGACGTGTGGACGCTACAGACGCGCGTAACATTAGCCTTACAATGCTCTACAATCCTATTAGACCAGTACCTACCATTTAAAGTGGATTCCGAACATCTACAAACATTCATGCCACTACCGGGACTCGAACCCGAAACCTGTGATACAGAGTACTAGCCAACTCGGCCATCAGACCCTTCTTTCATAAATATCTATGTTAGAAATTACTTCTGTAACCGCCCCATCTGGCAGCATCTATTGCAGTGTATCAGAAGCGCCCTCTTTATACTGACTGAACTTCCTCAGTAAGGGAATGTAATGCCATTGGGAGGTTAAATGTCACACCTTTACCTTTTTTTTATTATTAATTTTTGATATTTGTCTGTTTGTAACTTAAAAATACAGTAAACAATTGTTACATAAGTATGACTAATATGACTCAATATGACTCCAATTTTTTGAAGAAGTTACAACTTTTTCATTGAAAACATCATTCATAAACAATTTTTTCTAATGCAGCTGACTATACATAGATCTTTATGCCGGAAACTTCACCGCTGTTACTGATTTAGCACTACCCAGAGAGCACGTGTAGCTTGAAGATAGGCTACGGACGCAAGTCACATTACTCCCATAACGCCGTCTACTATCCTATTAGGCAGGGACCTACGGTTTAAAGTGGATTCCGAATCACTACAAACATCCATGCACCACCGGGATTTGAACCCGAAACCTGAAGTACAGAGGACCAGAGAGCTAGTCACTCGGTCATCAGGTTCCTCATTCATAAATATCTATGTTAGAAATCACAGCTTAAGTGCCTTTTTATATATCTGGTAACACCTAATGCAGCTCCCTCTTTATACAGACTAAACTTCCTCAGTAGTGGAATGTAATGCCATTGTGAGGTTAAATGCCATACCTATCCTTTTTTTTTTGTTATTAATTTTTGATATTTGTCTGTTTATAAATTAAAAAATACAATAAACAATTGTTGCATAAGTTGGGCCCCCTCATATTTAACCCTATTTTCCTTTTTTACACAGCCCAATTATGTTTTGAAACTAGTTATGCTTTCTCAATATAGTTACCAGTGCATTTATTGTATTGCGACGTCAAAATATTAAAAACACAGTTATTTTGTTAACTTCTGAAAAAAATAATAGATGTGCATGAAATAAATCGACTTTAAAAAAATCGACATCTTTTCTATCAAGACGAAATAAACAAACCCACAAAAAAAAAAAAAAATAAATAATAATCAAGAAAAAGTAAATAAAACTCCCGGTACACGGGAATTTTCCAAAATGCATCGTTGCACAAAGTTGGAAAAAGAAAAAGAAAAAAAAAATGGGTAAAAGAGGTTTCAAATGACGAAGGAAATGGGAAATGAGTATTACCTTAAATTCTGTTTCCAGTCAGGGGATTCGGTTTTGAAGTATTTACGTAATATTCAAGATTGACTTCGGAAGAATAAATGCGTAACCAGACTTGCATTGGATTATCTCATAAATTTCAGCTTTTCTTTTCCATGTAAGGGGATATTTTTTACTTAAAAAAATTTGTATGGGTGCATTTTTAACGATGTACGACCCAATCCAATAAGTACAGAAGTTCCTTATTGAATGCGGTTTTATCATTTTGAATAATGTATTTTGCAATTGATGTGTATAGTCTTTTCCAATACTTGGCATTTGTCTTGGGTTATGCGACAGTATAAAGACAGATTTGTAGTCAATTCAGATTGTCTGTAAATATGTAGTTTATTATGTGACAATTGTCCATTTTATGTGTGATAGATGCAGTCAATTCAGCATGTATCGGAATATGTAGATATGCTATCTAATCTGGGGCCTGATGGCCGAGCGACCAGCTCTCTGGCTTTCGGCGCCACAGGTTTTGGGTTCGAGTCCTGGTTGGGCCATGGATGTTTGTATTGGTTCGGAATCCACTTTAAACTGTGGATCACGGTCTAATATGTTTTCAGCGTTGGACATAGGGGCCGAAAACTTACCCAGTAAAAATAAAACATCTTTCGTCTCGAAATCTACCAGTAGGCAGACGGACTTATGGGCTGTGGTCCAACTTGGGGCTGTTGCGCTATTGTTGATTATGATGATGATGAATATCTCATTGGATAGAGATTATAATAATATTAATGTAATTAATCAATAATAATCAATTAATTAATAAGAATTATAAATTTAATGAACTTTTGCATGATAATAAAGGGTATACCTGTTTGTTTACATATAGCTCCAATTTTTTCAAGAAGTTACAATTTTTTCATTTAAATCGTCATCATAAATATCTATGTTGGAAACCTTCTGCTGTAACCGCTCTTTTGTGGCAACACCTACTGCAGCGCATCAGCAGCGCCCTTTTAAACTGGCTGAACTTCCTCAGTAGTGAAATGCAATGTCATTGGAAGTTAAATGTCATACCTTGCCTTTTTTTATTAATTTTAGAGGTTTGTCTATTTGTAACCTAAAATATAATAAACAATTGTTACATAACTTGGGCCCATCATAATTAACCCTATTTCCCCCATCACACCGCTCATTTATATTTTGAAATTAGTTATGTTTTTATAATGTAGTTTCTAGTGCATTTATTGTACTGCTGCATCACAGTATTAAAAGCAAAATTATTTTATTACCTTACAAAAAAAAATAATAAATGCACATGAAATAAATCGACTTAAAAAATCGAAATCTTTTCTATCAAGATGAAATAAACAAACCCACAAAAAAAAAAAAAAAAAATAATCAAAAAAGTAAATAAAACTCCCCGGTACATGGGAATTTTCCAAAATGCATCGTTGCACAAAGTTGGAAAAGGTAAAAAAAAAAAAAAAAAAAAAAATGGTAAAAGAGGTTTCAAATGACGAAGGAAATGGGAAATGAGCATTACCTTAAATTCTGCTGCCAGGCAAGGGATTCGGTTTGAAGTATTTACGTAATATTCGAGATTGACTTCGGAAGAATAAATGTGTAACCAGACTTGCATCGGATTATCTCATAAATTTTGGCTTTTCTTTTCCATGTAAGGGGATATTTTTTACTTAAAAATTTGTATGGGTGCATTTTTAACGATGTACGACCTAATCTAATAAGATACAGAAGTACCTTATTGAATGCGATTGATCATTTTGAATAATGTGTTTAGTAATTGATGTGTTTATATTCTTTTCCCAATACTTTGTCTTGGTTATTTCGCATTGCATTGCATGATAGACATTTAGTCGATTCAGAATGTCTCGAAATATGTAGATATGCAATCTATTGTGTGACAGTTGTCCATTGTATGTGTGATAGATATGTAGTCAATTCAGCATGTGTCGGAATATGTAGATATGTTATCTAATGTGGGCCCTTATGGTCGAGTGACCAGCTCTCTGAATCTAGGCCGTAAGACTTCGAGTCCCGACGGTGCCGTGGATGTTTGTAGTGGTTCGGAATCTACTTTAAACCGTAGGTCCCGTCTAATATGGCTGTAGAGAGTTGGACGTAGTGCTGAAAAAACCTACCCAATAAAAAAGAAAACATCTCTCGTCTCGAAATCTACCAGTAGGCAGACGGCCATGGTCCAACATGGGATGTTGCGCTATTGATGATTATGATGATGATGATTATCTCATTTGATAGAGATTATAATAATAAAAAAGATTAACGTAATAAATCAATAATAATCAAATAATTAATAAGAATTGTTAATTTATTGAACATTTCAATGAGAATAAAGGGTTTACCTTTTTTTTTTTTTTACATATGGCTCCAATTTTTGAAGAAATTAAAATTTCTTTCATTTAAATCATCAGTTTCTTTCTTTCATAATATAGTGCCAAGATCTGGTTACTATCCTTATAGAATCAATATAAGTCTTAGTCGACTTTTGGGATGTCAATTGAAATCTAAAATATTGAATAAACCAGTTTTATCCATAACGATCAAAAAACTGGATCCTAACTGGCTCCAGTTTTCTTCCTTTCTTAATATATTGGCAAAATCTGATTACTATCCTTGTAGAACCACTAATAAAATGTTTTCTATTTTTAAAAATTTATAACAAAATAGCAACTTTTAGTCAGGTTTTGAGAGGTCATTTGAAAATCTTCAAAATAATTAAGCGATCCACTTTCCTTATCAGCGATCCAGAAACTGGATCACTCTGGATCCAGTTCTTTCCAGTTCCTTTTTTAATATATTGCCAAATCTGGTTACTATCCTTGTAGAACTACTAACGACGTGCATTTATTTTAAAAAATATGTAGGAAATGATATCTTTTGGCCAGAGTTTGAGATGTCATTTGGAAATCTTCGAAGAAATTAAGTAATTCAGTTTTTATCACCAACGATCAGAAAACTGGATCATAACTGATCCAGTTTTCTGGCTTGTTTCATAACTGTTTTAACAGTTTTTCTGTTTTGCCAAAATCTAATTACTATCCTAAAACCAATAGTAATATGTATTTTATTAAATATATATATGAATGCAAATGGCAACTTTTGGCCAGATTTTGAGATGCCATTTCGAAATCAAAACTGACAATCCAAAAGGATCATCAGTTTTGTTTCTCGCTTAAAAATGTTGCCAAAATCAGGCAACTATTCTTATAAGACTGATAATAATGTGTATTCTTATTTAATATATATATATATATATATATGTATATAAAATATTCATTTATATATATAAATGAAGAAATAATAAGGAGTAAGTTGAAAGTATTATAATAAGCCATTTGAAAATCCTTGAATAAGTTAACGAAGAGTTGGTAGCTAAAAATGGCAACTCTGGCAAGTGTTATTCGATGTAATATGAAAAATTTGAAATATTCTTTTTATTTTTTTAACTTTAATTAGCTCATGTCTTTTAACAATTGGAATTTTTTCTTCCCTACGATCATGAGTCTCTGCCATTGTAGTTACAACAGCCAACGGCAACAATTGAAGAATTAACGGAATTCTCTCATTGAAATAGAGGGGGACGAATTTTTCCTAGTTTAACCAACGGCTAACTTTTTGTCGTAAGGACCCTTCTCAATTTCTCCGAAGGCGGAAGTCGAAAAAAAAAAAAAGAACATTCCTTAAAGAAGAAAGCCAAAAGGCATCAGAACAAAGGAGAAAGAATAGCGCGGGTGAAGAGAAAAAAAAAAAAAAAAAAAAAAAAAAACGTTCGAAAGCCTCAAAGAACAAAAAAGAAAAAAAAAAAAAAAAAGAATCTAAAGAAGAACGTTGCACCAACTGGTAACTGTTGATCGAAAATGAAGAGAAATAGACTCCCATAAAACGCGGCTTTGGTCGCGAAATCGAAGACGACACCAGAAGGAAGGGAACAACTAAACGCAACAAAAACAAAGGGATGGACGCTCATCCGTTCTCTTTCAAGAAAATGAAAGTGGTAGCGGGCAAAAAGAAAAGAAAAGAAAAGTGAGGGGAAAAAAAATGGCCAGACCGCTGGTAAAGTAAGAAGAAAAGATATTTTGGGCCCTGGTATTGGAGAACCCGGGTTACTGGAAGGGACAAGGTACAAGAGAAATGGTTTTGAGATAAAAAGGGCCTAAAGTAGCCCCATGCGAGTCGTAAATATTGAGGGGTGCTGGTATTCCTTTTCTCTTGCTATTGTGGAAGAATTAGAACTATTGGTATGGTCTATTTTTCCTCCCATTTTCTCGGGGACTTCGACTGGTATTGAGGCTCTTGTTGTTTTCGGCGAGACCGTTTTTTTTTTCTTATCAGGAAAATCTCTCGTTCTAAGTGAATTCTTGGATTCCGAATTCTTCAGTGCCATCGTTTTAAAAAATTGGAACGTTTTCTACTGTTTAACAGTTTTTTTAACAGTTTATGTAAATATAGTTCTATTGATGGCCCAATGGTAACGTTCACAGGTAGTTTATATAAAGGCTCTGGTTCGAATCTGTAGATGGTATATGTTACTGGTTACTGGTATATGAAACAGGGAGATCTAATGGCAATTTAGATGTAAACGTTTTCCAACGTAGTCAAGTCTGCTGTCGGGTTTGGTTTGTCATACGATCGTCGGTTTGGTTTGGGTATGTTTCTATGGTCATTTTGGGCTCACTTTAGGCTAATTGGACCGGGAGCTACAATATAACGTTTATTCCGAAGTACTCACAAACAACCATGTCACCGCCAGGGATTCATAACCTAAAACTTATGGTACCAAAGGCCAGAGCGCCAGCCAATTGGCCATCAGGTCGCACTTCTGTCAGGAGATAGTCAGGATTTCTTACCCTGAAACCTAAAAGTTTTCCAGGAGGGCACTGTTCTCTTTCATCATTCGTCAGAGGACTGTCATCACTGTCAGGGGATTCGTGGCCCAATGCTATCGAGCAGGAATGTGAATGAATCGAATCCACTGTGGCAGAAACTGCTTATCACTGCTTTCAGAAATGAGGACACTCGATGACGATTGTAACAATACATGTAAACCGCCTTGCATTGATTGTTAGGCTGCTTGATAGAAATTTACTGAGTTTCCTTCTGTGGTAATTCACTATTACAAAGATATATATGTAGTATCTGTAGCGTTATTTAGGTGGATATTGTAGGCATAGTTGGCCCCGAAATTTTGTACAGACACTTCCAGGCAAAAGCATTTTGTGGGATTATCTGATTCTCTTTGAACCAAATAGGGTTTCCGACTATGAATTTGTCGTACTCATTCTTATACTTAGGTTAAGTTTCCTTTGTCGGGTTCGGAACAATCCTGAATTGCATGCCTGCTCTAGCTAATCATTCATGGCTCAGTGATAACGTGTGCAACTCATGCGTAGGAGAGATTCGTATGTGATAACGGATAGGAGATTCGAATGTGATAACATGTGCAACTCATGCATTGGAGAGAGATTCGAATGTGATAACATGTGCAACTCATGCGTAGGAGAGAGATTCAAATGTGATAACGTGTGCAACTCATGCGTAGGAGAGAGATTCGAATGTGATAACATGTGCAACTCATGCGTAGGAGAGAGATAATGTGTGCAACTCATGCATAGGAGAGAGATTCGAATATGATAACGTGTGCAACTCATGCGTAGGAGAGATTCGAATGCGATAACGAACTCATGCGATTCGAATGCGATAACGTGTGCTCATGCGTAGGAGAGAGAGATTCGAATGTGATAACGTGTGCAACTCATGCGTAGGAGAGATTCGAATGCGATAACGTGTGCAACTCATGCGTAGGAGAGAGATTCGAATGCGATAACGTGTGCAGCTCATGCGTAGGAGAGAGAGAGATTCGATAACGTGTGCAACTCATGCGTAGGAGAGAGATTCGAATCCGTTCAGAGGGTTCAGAGAGGAGAATCGAGGGGCAATTGTATCAATGGCTTCAAGGTATCTCACATTGGTAGTCAAGCTGTCTGGTGGGAATTTTCCAAATTTTCTCACATACGATACTCAAATGTAGGGCAGTTATCCCTAAAAGTTCTCCTGAAAAACAATTTGGGGAATCTGCATGAGGTTGCAGTTTTTGAGGAGTCTGTATCTACATGATCTGCATGTGACTTACCAATGTTACATCCTCACCTTTCTAACGTTTAGGGGGCTACTCACCCCAAGGTACGGGTAGAGAGGTGTGAAGAGGAAAAAAAAGCGCATATAAACAAAATGGGATAAAATGATAGCATAAATGGATAAATGGAACCGATAATAATTAATGGGATAATGGGACATAATAATAAATAAATGGGATTGATAATACAATTAAATAATGATAAGATTAATAACAAGGTTAATAATAAATGGGACAGATGTGCAGATGTAACACCACGAGTATTTTACACTAAATGGAGAACAGATTGGAACTTATATCACTGTGATATTTCAAAATGACTTGACTTTATTTTTATATAACAGGTTGGGAGTATCACGAAACATCAGAATGGTTTTATCGCGGCAAAAAATAAAATGGCCAAAATTTTATTTTCTACATATAAATAAATATGCAAAATATATAAAATTAAATTAAAACAATTAATTAAAAAATTAAAGCTGTCAAAACACATCGTTGAATAATTATTTGCATTACCTTTTTGAATAAAAGTCTATTTTGTAAATAGGAAATGCTTGAATGTAAATCTACAAATTATTAATTTTTTTGATTCTCTTACAGCAATTTTTTTGTCACAATTGTCAACTCAAAAAGTCTCACATTGTCGCATATTTAATAAAAATCTAATAATTGATTATGAATGAATTATAGTGATGTGGAATCCATTTTTTAATGTTTATAGTGATGTGGAATCCATTTTTATGATGTTTATAGTGATTTGGAATCTTTTCTATGATGTTTATAGTGATGTGGAATCCATTTTTTATGATGATTATAGTGATTTGGAATCCATTTTAAACCGTAGGTCCCGGTATATTATGGCTGTTGAACGTTGGAAGTAGGGCTGACAAACCCTCACCGTAAAAGGAAAAACATCTCTCATTTCGTAATCTGCCAGTAGGCAGACGGCCTTAGACCATTATGGGGCTGTTGCGCCAATGAGGAGGATGATGATGAGTAGCATAATAAATTGACTGGAAACTATATTATAAAAGCATATCTGGTTTTAAAATATAAACGAACATTGAGAAAAAGGAGAAATAGGAATAATTATGATGGGTCAAATTATTTATTGTTACTAACAAACAAATAGCAAAAGTTAATAATAATAGAAAAAGAAATTTGTAACATTCAATTTCACAATGCCAGTTTTTGCTCACTACTGAGGAAGTTCAATCAACATAAAGGGGCGTTGCTGATGAGCTGCAGTAATTATTGTCAGAAAAGGGCGGTTACGGCAGGGATTTCTAACATAGATATTATACATTACATTATTTTTACATGTTTTATTTATACATTATTTTTATAATACGGTATTTTTCTCACATAGCGCGCATACTCATAGGAAATTGCGCATGCGTTTCTGTAATAATGTTTCCCTATGAGCATGCGCGCTATTGAGAAAAAATACCGTATTATAAAAATACGGTATGCAAAAACTCTCTAATAAGAAAAAAAACTACATAACTCCAAACAATTTTCTTTTGAATGAAAAATCTCATTTTCTTAAATGAAATAAAATTGTGTTTCCTTTCACCAGACGGTCTTTCAGAACAAATTTATGTTATTTAATTGCATAACCATTAGATTGTGAAAAGAAATATAAATAAATATTATGTATAAGAAAATCTCGTGGAAGAAATTTAAAAAAAATGAAAGTCTCGAAAACACAAAAAAAAATAATCAAGGAACGAAATACCTCTCTGTTAAACAATATGCATGATATGGATAAAAATTAAAAATGCGCTTATTTAATTATTTTTTCCTGTTTACTAATTAGAAATTTCATTTTTCTATACGTGAAACGAAAATCAATGTGATTGCTGGATACAGAAAACATAACACCAAAATATAACAGATTTCTATTGGTGGGTCCCGAAATAAACATACTTTATAAAGTATTAAGGTATATATACTTATTAAAATATAAATAAAAATACTTTATAAGTTTTAAATTACTTGTACTTTGTAAAGTAATGGGAGGAAAAAAAAAGTATTAAAATAATAAATAATAACAATAAATTTATAAAATACAAATTATCAGTACTTTAATACCTTATAAGGAGTAAAATATTCAAGGACATTAATATATCTACACAACGTAAATTTAAGAGAAATTAAAATTATGGGTTAAAATAAAGAGCTAATTTATAAAAGCATTTAACAATTAACTCTGTTAAAGAACATTAACATTGTTAATGGACAACAATTTTCCCATCCGTTGTGACATTCGCTATTAACAAAGTTCAACAAAATTTTCAGGTGTATACGCCATATGTAAAGTATCCATTTTATATTTAAATGACAAAAACAATTTCTACTTAATAATGTAGTAAATAAAGTAACCATTTTTATCTTAATTTAAATCTCAACGCGTATAAACCCTCGTAGTAATTGGTAATATGTACCAAAATGAATTTGCGCACTAGTTTATACAATATAACCAACCATAAAATCTTATGATCGATTTTCTTACTTTTACCCACGCAAATTTCCTAAATGTAGCATAAAATGCAGAAAAAAACTTCCCAACTCAACACCATCTTACGAAAAAAAAAACCTTTTAATTAAAACATCTTGGAATAATTTCAAAATTTCAACAGCTGCTTTAAAAAAAAAAAAAAACTTTCTTGAAAATTACTAAATTTTTGTTTCAACCCCCAAAGTTTAAAATTAAAGTTTAAAAAAAAAAAAAATTCTTGCTTCACCCCTCTATTCCTCCCATTTTTCCACCCTATTTGGGGAGATATTTTCTTATTGAATTTTAAACCTCGGGTATTTATTTTTTACCCCTCAGTGTTACATATTCTGCCACCTTACCTCCCTTATGGCGGCTATATCCATTCTGAGATATGCCTTTCCATAGCTCAGTTTTGCGTAATGAAAACACTAACATTTACATATATACAACGCGGAAACCTTGCTTTGCCGTGTGTATTTTGTGAAGGCGTCATATCCATGGAAATATCCTATATTAAAGTAATAATGTTTGGAAAGGGGTGGGAGAAGATTCGGTTTATAAATTTTTTGTGTGTGTTCAGAAATTGAATTGTGGGGGTGGAGGGTGGGAGGGAGGGGTTTCCCAAGTGGTTGACAAAGATAAAGGAATTCGAAATGCGGGGATGGGTAGGGATTTCTCATATAATAGCATTTAAGGAAATAGTGTTTAGAAGTTATATCTATGTGGGGGTTTTTTATCGGATTTCATAAATATGTAAATAATTTTAGCTTAATTGCAAGACGTTCAGATATTTTTTTTTTTTTTTTCCATTCTTCTATACAGATTGATACATAATTGAATAACGGAATTCTAAACATTTATATTTTGAAAACCATAATATAATAAGTGATATAAGGAACTAGAGATAGAAGTTATATCTATGCAGTTTTTTAATGGATTTCATAAATACGTATGTAAAAAAATTTTTAGATGATGTTTTCATAAAGATGTTTAGATATTTTTTTCTCATTCTTTTATAAGAATCCATCTTATACAGATTGATACATAATTGAGTAAATGTTTGAAATCCGTTATTCAATTATGTATTAAATGCAAGATGTTTAGTTATTATTTCCCATTATTCTATAAGAATCCATTTTATCTATACAGATTGATACATAATTGAATGACAGGATTCTAACATTTATATTTTTCAAACCCAAACCCCTCCATTTCAACCCCACCCCCACTCCTGACGCTCGGTGCCACTGGTTTCGGGTTCGAATCCCGGCGGCGCCATAGATGTTTGTAGTGGTTCGGAATCCACTTTAAGCCGTAGATCGGTCTCCTATGACTGTAAGTGCGTCACGGAGCCAAAGTCCGACTTCTACCTACGGGGCTCCATCACAATAGAAGCTGCTTCCTTCCCCTTCAATCATGTGCATGGGCTCGTGGGCCAGCCAAGTGGGATAAGAAACAACTACAACAAACGCATAATGTAATCAGTGATATAAGGAAATAGAGTTCGAAGTTATATCTATGTAGTTTTTTATTGGATTTCATAAATACGTATGTAAATAAAGATGTTTAGATGATGTTTTCATGAAGATGTTTAGATATTTTTCCTATTCTTTTAAAGAATCTATCCATCTATACAGATTGATACATAACTGAATAAATGTTTAGAATCCCTTTATTTAATTATGTATGAATCTCTATAGATAGATGGTTCTTATAGATCCTCCTATGCCTATGTAGTTTTTTTTTTTTTTTTTTATTGGATATCATAAATATGTAAATAAAGATGTTTTCATAACGATTTTTAGATATTTTTTTTCCCATTTTCCCTGTAAGAATTTATCTGTCTATACAGATAGATACATAATTGAGTAAATGTTTAGAATCCCGTTATTCAATTATGTATCCCTCTGTATAGATTGATAGATTCTTATAGAAGAATGGGAAAATATTTAAACATCTTGCCATTAGGCTGAAATTATTTACATATTTATGAAATCCAATAAAAATACTACGTAGACATAACTTCTAACTCTATTATATACTGATTAAATTATGGATTACGAATTATATTATTTATGATTACACTATTATATACTGATAACTTACTTATATCACTGAATAAATTATGGTTTTGAAAATATAAATGTTCAGAATCCCAATTCTTCTATAAGAATCTATCTATCTGTACAGATTGATACGTAATTGAATAACGGGGATTCTAAATATTTATATTTCCAAAACCATAGTATAATCGATGATATAAGGAAATAGAGTTAGAATTTATATCTATGTAGTTTTTTGTATCCGGATTTCATAAATATGTAAATAATTTTAACTTAATTGCAAGATGTTTAGATATTTTTTTTTCTCATTCTTCTGTAAGAATCCATCTATCTATACAGATGGATACGTAATTGAATAAAGCGATTCAAAACATTTATGTTTATATATAATATAATCAGTGGTATATGAAAATGAAAAAAATTTATATTCTAAATTTTCTTCAGTTATTAATATTTGATGTGGGAGATTTTCATACCACAACAAACATTTAGAATTTTGTTAGTTTCGTTCATGGCATTTTGCAGTTTTACACTGTCAGTGACATTTATTGTAATGCTGGTGAGTTCTTTATGCTTATTGAGTATTTTTGACGATGGTGGTTTGTAAACAATAACATTAACATAATATTAATTTAACCCCATTAAAATATATTTGTCGGGTGTAAGATCAGGGGATCTTGATGGCCATGGAAATAAAGATGAATCAGCGTCACCTGCATGTCCTATCCACCACGGTGGAAGCTTCTCGTTTTAATAACTAGGAATATCCAAAGCGATAAAAAAAAAATGAATTTTGTTTTTCAGATAGCGCTGATTTTATTCTGTAAATAGTTTCGAAACAAAAATTAAAATCGGATCATTCATTTTTATTGAATCAGTATTTTAACGCAATGAAAATTAATATTCATCTTTATTATACCTTTCGGTTAATATGGTAAATGAAAAATGCTGTATTAATATATTTTGAAGAATTAATTTATTTTTTATTTATATTACATATAGTTATTTCTATAATAAATGCATACTGTACTCTTTTACAATGTCATTGAAAAATTTGTTACGAATATCATCTAAAACAAAGGTCTTTAATAAGAAATTTTTATGCGAACAAACTAATATATCAAACATTTATTATTATTTTTTTTTTAGGGTAAAATCCACTTAGCATTTTTTTTTTAAATTTCCCAAAACAAACCATTTTTTTATAATTTCGTAACAAAAACTCCTACATTCTCCTTTAAATAAGTGCTGGTAATAACAAAGAATTTTATTAAATTATAGGAAAAAAAAAGTTTTATATTATACTAAATATCAATTTTTTAAAAAATAAACATTATATAAAGTTTGAATCATCTGAAAAAAGGAGCTTTTTTTCCTAATTAGAGCACTGTATATTCGTTTGCAATCTTCTTTTGAACAGCAAATGTTAGTAATTTGCTTTTTAAACAAGTGTATTCTTTCTAACAAATATTATAAACGAATAAAAAAATAACTGTATTACATTACAAACTTTCTCTTTGCTACAATCAAAATCAACTAAATCTCAAACAAACTCACTCAAATTAACAAAAGTAAAACAACATAAAAAAAAAATATCCTGACCCTCCCAAAAAAGTGAAACATGCGTCTCATTATTTATTTCTTAATGCTCTTTGCAGCTCAGTTTTTTTTTCCTTCAATCTGGGGTGTCATTAAAACGAAACACGGAGGACTACCTAATGTCACCTTGAGGAAACTAGGCAGCCTTAACTATTTAAAGAGACCCCCATCCTAGATAAAAGTTTGCGAAGGAAGAAAAAAAGGGAGTTAATTAAAACTGGGATCGAGTCAAAACTTTCCCTTTGTACTATGCATGACTTTAAACTCGGAACGGTTGATCTTTTAAAATGATGAACAATCTTGATTAAGGCGCTTTTATTATGTTAGAGGTCTCCTGACTCATTGTTCAGTCGTATTACATAATATGTATCAAGCAATGTTCATAATTTATGGAAAAAAAGATAAAAACTGAAATCTGCTCGGCAAATTTCAACTTATCACGTGTGAACATTCGAGAACGTATGAATAAACTCAGGAATATGTCAATTTTTAAAAATGAAAGAGATATATGAAGCAATTGATTGGAATAGTACAAGAATGGCCAAATTCAATAACCACATGAATATAGCAATGTTGAGTAGACCAAGAACTTCATAAAGAATGAATTCTTCATGAAGTTCTCTAAAAGAATATACAAAAATAAGATAAATGCTGTCGCAAATGAAGAATGAAGTATGAACAATTCTACAAGAAACGTTATCATATTCAGTAGCCAACAGAATATATCAAAGTTTAAAAATTCTAGGCAGAAATGAAAATTATTTTATATAATATTAAATTATTTTTAAGGTTAGAGTTGTAAAAACTTTGAAACATCTTAAAAAAGGAACGTTTTTTTTTTTTAATTAGAAGACTACATATTCGTTTACAATCTTTTTTCGAACAGTAAGTGTTAGTAATTTTCTTTTTAAACAGATAAGCGAATAAAAAATAAAAAAGGGTGTATTGCATTTCAAACTTTCCTTTGCAACAATAAAAATTAAGTAAATCCCAAAGAAATACACTCAAATTAACAAAGTTAAACAGAAAAAAAAAAAAAAAAAATCCCGACCCTGCCAAATAAAAAAAGAAGAAACATGCATCTCATTATTTATTTCATAATGCTCTTTCCAGCTCAGTTTTTTCTTCAATCTGTGGTGTCATTAAAACGAAACACAGAGGACTAACTAATGTCACCTTGAGGAAACTAGGCCGCCCTAACTATGTAAAGAGAGCCCTCCCTAGATAAAAGTTTGCGAAGGAAGAAAAAAAGGAAGTTAATTAAAACTCGGATCGAATCAAAACGTTTCCTTTGTAGGCATCACCTCAAACTCGGAACAGTTGATCTTCTAAAATGATGAACAATCTAAGTTAAGGCGCTTTTATTATGTTAGAGGTCTCCTAACTCATTTTTTAGTCCTATTACATTATATGGGGTCTGAATGGCCGAGTGTCTAGCACTCTGGCGCTCGGTACCTCAGGTTTCGGGTTCGAGTCCTGGAGGTGTCATGGATGTTTGTAGTGGTTCGGAATCTACTTCAAGCCGTAGATCCCGGTCTCATATGACTGTTAAACGTTGGGCATAGAGCTTTCAACCCTACCCCGTTGTTCGATAGCTCGGACACACAAATATAAACTCAAATAATCTTCGACACAGACACGAAGAAATGAACGGACTGTATAAATTTATTAATCTCCTTTTATTTAGGCAGCCATCAAGCTCGAAGATGGACTGCCACACGCAACCTTTCTCGTTGGTTACACTTATTGAACTCTTTTACTTATGCAGCCATCAAACTCGAAGATGCACTGCCACACGGCCGTTCTCTTTGGTCGTAGTTGTTCAACTCATTTAGTTTATGCAGCCATCAAGCTCGAAGATGGACTGCCACGCGCAACCTTTCTCTTTGGTCGCTGAGTTTCAACTCCTTTAGTTTATGTAGACATCAAACTCGAAGATAGACTGCCACACAACCTTTCTCTTTGGTTGCAGAAGTTCAACTCCCTTCTTACATTCTGTCTTCTCTGTCTCCCGTCAGCTCACCCCCTGCCAGACACCCCCAGACAGGATGTTTCTCTGGACATAGGGCGTTGACCTCCCCTATGCAGGGGAACCTGGGTTTCGACGTAACACCCGTAAAAAAAACATCCCTCGTCTCGAAATCTGCTAGTAGGTAGAACGGCCTTAGACCACGCTGGGCTGTTGCGCCAATGATGATGTATTGCATTATATGCATCGAACAATTTTCATAATTTAAAAAAATAGAAAAATTAGATATTTAGAATAATGAAATCTGTGACCTTTTCCCCATTCTTTATAAAAAAAAATCCATCTATACAGATAGATTCATAATTGAATAACGGGATTCTAAACATTTATTCAATTATGTATCAATTTGTATAGATGGATCCTCATAGAAGAAGTTGAAAAATATCTATACATCATGCATTAAGCTAAAATTGTTTTCATATTTATGTTTTCAAAACAATAATATAATCAGTGGCATATGAAAATGAAGAAAAATATTCCAAATTTTCTGCAGTTATAAATATTTGATGTGTGAGATTTTCGTACCATAATACGCATCTAATATTCAATCAGATTCGTTCACCTCATTTTGCAGTTTGACACTGTCAATGGTACTTAGTGTAATACCGATGAGTTTTTATGTTTATTATGTATTTTTGGCAATGGTGGTGGTTTATAAACATCGTATTTAATTTAACCCATAAAAAATTCGCCTGGTGTAAGACCAGGAGATCTTGGGGGCCATGGGAATGAGGGTAAATCTGTATCACCCACACGCCCAATTTAGAGCGGTGGAAGCTTTTCGTTTTAATAATTACCAATATTCCAAAATTATAAAAGATGTTGAAAAAAAAAAAAATCTTGAATTTTTTTTTTTATTTTCAGATAACACTGTTTTTATTCTGTAAGTAATTTTGAAAAAAATTTATTATTTTAATTAATTTTTAAAATTAATTTTTAAAAATTTGAGCACTGCATATTCGTTTACGATCTATTTTTTAACCCATGTGTTAGTAATTTCCGTTTTAAACAAGTGTATTCTTTCTAACAAATATTTTAAAAGAACCAAAAAAATTTGTATTACATTACAAACTTCCCTTTGCAACAATCAAAATCAACTCAATCTCAAACAAACTCTGTCAAATTAACAAAGTTAAACAAAACCTAAAAAAATATCCTGACCCTCCAAAAAAAAAAAGCGAAACATGCTTCTCATTATTTATTTCATAATGCTCTTTCCAGCTCAAATGTTTTCTTCAATCTGTGGTGTCATTAAAACGAAACACCGAGGACTAACTAATGTCACCTTGGGAAAACTAGGCCGCCTTAGCTATTTAAAGAGAGCCCTTCCTTAGATAAAAGTTTGCAAAGGAAGAAAAAAGGAGTTAATTAAAACTCGGATCGAGTCAAAACATTCCCTTTGTAAGCATGACCTTAAACACGGAACAGTTGATCTTCTAAAATGATGAATAATCTAAGTTAAGGCGCTTTTTATTATGTTAGAGGTCTCCTGACTCATTTTTCAGTCGTATTATACATTATGTGTATCAAGCAATGTTCATAATTTAAGGAAAAAAAAGATAAAAACTGAAATCTGTTTGGCATATTTCAATTTATCATGTGTGAACATTCAGGAACGTATGAATAAACTGAGAAATATTCCAATGTTTAAAAATGAAAGAGATATATGAAGCAATTGATTGGAATACTACAAGAATGGGCAGATTCAATAGCCACATGAATATAGCAATGTTGAATAGATCAAGAACTTCATGAAGAATGGATTGTTCAAGAATCTCTAAGAGAATATACAAAAATAAGATAAATGTCGTCGTAAATGAAGAATCAAGTATGCCCAATTCTACAAGAATCACTATCACATTCAAAAGCCAAAACAATATATCACAGTTTGAAAATTCCAGGCATAAATCAAAAATATTTTACATATTATTAAATTTTTTTAAAGTTAGAGTTATAAAAACTTTGAAACATCTTTAAAAAGGAACATTTTTTTTTAAATTAAAAGACTAGATGTTCGTTTATAATCTTTTTCTAACAGTAAGTGCTGGTAATTTTCATTTTTAAACAAGTACATTCTTTCTAACAAATATTTTAAACGAATAAAAAAAAATCTGAACTACATTTCAAACTTTCCTTTGCAACAATCAAAATCAACTAAACCTCAAAGAAACTCACTCAAATTAACAAAGTTAAACATAAAAAAAAATATCCTGACCCTCCAAAAAAAAAAAAGTGAAACATGCTTCTCATTATTTATTTCATAATGCTCTTTCTGGCCAGATTTTTTCAATATGTGGTGTCATTAAAATGAAACACCGAGGACTAACTAATATTACCTTGAGGAAACTAGGACGCCCTAACTATTTAAAGAAAAAGGAAGTTAATTAAAACTCGGATCGAATCAAAACGTTTCCTTTGTATGCATCACCTGAAACTCGGAACAGTTGATCTTCTTAAATGATGAATAATCTAAGTTAAGGCGCTTTTATTATGTTAGAGGTCTCCTGACTCATTTTTCAGTCGTATTACATTATATGCACCAAACAATTTTCATAATTTAAAAAGAAAAAATTAGACTTTCAGAAGTTTGAAGTCTATGACATTCTACTTTTAACACAATTTGCGAACAGAATATTTTCTAATAACCCTACTAAAATAGTCGCGCCCTCTGAAATCTTTCGTTCGTGTTATATTTCCCAGTGTATAACGCGAACGAGAAATAACCCTCCACGTTAGCGTTATATAGAAGAGAAATTTCAATCCATTGCACTCAGTTGATTTATCTGAACTCTAAAAATAGATTAAAAAAAGAATTATTGTTTAAAAAGGGTTTAAAAATTGCCATAATAGTTCAACTTCTGCTTGCCATTTTTCACTTTTATGGAAAACATCATTTAGTTAATCTTTTATAATGTTATCAGTAGATCCACCATTTATGAATTCATTTACAGATCATCAATACATGCACATTTAGTTAATCTTTTATAGTTTTATCATCATCATTTAAATATTTATTTATAGATCGTTAATACATGCACCATTTAGTTAATCATTTATAGCGTTATCAGTAGATCCTCACTTATTAATTTCATTTATTGATCATCAATACATGGCTTTTTATATTATAAATAGATCCACCATTTAAACATTAATTTTCATTAATGCATGCACCATTTAGTTTTTTTATTTTATCATCATTTAAATATTCATTTATAGATCGTTAATACATGCACCATTTAGTTAATCATTTATAGTGTTATCAGTAGATCCCCATTTATGAATTCATTTACAGATCATCAATACATGCACCATTTAGTTAATCTTTTATAGTTTTATCAATAGATACGCCATTTAAACATTCATTTACAGATCATTAATGCATGCACCATTTAGTTAATCATTTATAATGTTATTAATAGATCACCATTTATGTATTAATTTGTAGATTATTACATGAACCATTTAGTTATTCCTTTTATAGTGTGATCAATAGATCTACAATTTATGTATTCATTTATAGATGTTTAATCTAAGCATCATTTAGTTATTATCTTGATATTAATCTTTTTTTTATCTTTTATCGTGTTATCAATAGATCCACCATGTATCCATTTATTTATAGATTTATGTATTCATTTATTGATCATCAATACATGCACCATTTATTTCTTTATAGTGTTATCAAGAGACCCATCATTTGTTTTCTCATTTATAGATCATTAATACACGCATCATTTAGTTGTTATAGTGTTATCTATAGATTAACCATTTTAATATTCATTTATAGTTTATATATGTACTATTTAATT
This sequence comes from Caerostris extrusa, assembly GCA_021605095.1. Taxonomy (NCBI): domain Eukaryota; kingdom Metazoa; phylum Arthropoda; class Arachnida; order Araneae; family Araneidae; genus Caerostris; species Caerostris extrusa. Next base: position 24,734 of record BPLR01020336.1, on the reverse strand, counting down.
ATTCATTTATAGTGTTATCAATAAAGCCATTATTTATTTATTAATTTATAGATCAATCATACATGCCTCATTTAGTAATTCCTTTATAGTTTTATCAATACATGCCCATTTAGTTATTTCTTTATAGTATTATCAATAGATCCACCATTAACGAATTCATTTACGGATCCTTAATATATGTACCATTTAGAAATTTCTATATAGTGGTATCAATAGATCCAAATTCATATTTATGTATTAACTTTCAAACATCATCAACAGATCTATTGTTTATGCATTCATTGATGTGTTGCATTTTTAAAAATTATTTGAAACCTATTTCTAGCTTCATAAAGTCCCACCGAAGGCACTCGTTCTTTCTAATTATTTAAATAAAAACTCTTTTTAAGCATTTGACAAAATGAGTCAAATCCAAACAAAAAAGAACCTAATTTTCCAAAACCGTGGCCTCACTAAGTGCGTCATTTAATTTAAACAAGGCTTCACCAGTTCTTCCAGGAACACGCAGTCACGAGAACATTTATCCTACTTCCACTTTAACACAAACGAAGGCAAAATGCCTCATATCTCAACCTACACTGCTGATACAATACTTGCCCAAGTCATACCTATCCCTTTAAAGTCACGATTTGCCTTTTGATACCTCTTGGTGGGAAAAAAAGTCACAAAAAAGTACATAAAAAGAACCTCGTTACTGAAGTGGTACCTTGCATTCCAACAAGAGTTAACTGTCAGAAGTTTCTTAATTATTTCTACCACTTTCCACTATATCACTTGTGGGATGCTTGTTGTGGCAGCAGGACACTTGTACCATCAGCTGCTGTGAAGGTCACGGTCCGGCATGGCACATAATATGGTATAAAATGCTCTAAAGTAAATTAAAAAAGAAACCAAACGATCTGAAAGGAAGAAATAAATAAATAAATAATTAAAAAAAAAAAAGGTTCATTTTTTTTTATTGTTTATTTATTCATTCCCTGTTCCTTTCAGATTATCGTTTGGTTTCCTTTTTTTTTTTTATTACTTTCTTTGGGTGGTTTTTTTTTTTTTTTTTTTTGGTATTTTTATTCTGTTCTTTTTGAAATGTCAGCAGAAACAAGAGTTGTTCTTGTTCGTAAAGATTCGTGCGGGTTTCGAGGTGAGTTATGGTAATTGAATGGAATGAAATCAGTTCTGAGGAATTTGTGTTTGAATTCTGGAAACTCATGTTAATTTGAATTTTGAAAGAATTTTTAAAAATAAAGAACTATGATTCTTTCATTCTGGTAAGAATTTAACTAAAAAAAAGTGGTGGAAAGTTAGCCAAAATTACGATAAAAAGCCAAGAGTCGGGAGTCCAATTTTTTTATACTGACTTCAGATTCCTGAATCTTTATCGTAATTTTATAAATCACTATAATTTTATTTATTTTTTTTATTTATTCATTTCTGTTCCTTTCAGATTGTCGTTTGCTTACTTTTTTTATTTATTTTTATTATTATTATTACTGTTTTTTATTTATTCATTACTTTTCCTTTCAGATTAACATTTAGTTCCTTTTTTGTTTATTTAATTTTATTTTTGTTATTATTATTATTATTTTTTATTATTACTTTTTTTTTTTTTATTCATTTCTGTTCCTTTGAGATTATCGTTTGGTTTCCTTTTTTTTTATTCCTTTGGTTGTTTTGTGGTATTCTTTTATTCTGTTCTTTGAAAATGTTGGCTGAAAACAAGAGTTGTTCTTGTTCTTAAAATTCGTGCGGGTTTTCGGGTGAGTTATGATAATTAAATGGAATGAAATCAGTTCTGAGGAATTTGTGTTTGAATTCTGAAAACTCGTGTTAATTTGAATTTTGAAAGAATTTTAGAAATAAAGACCTACGATTCTTTTATGCTGGTAAGAATTCAAATAAGAAAATAAAATAGCAAGCAGGGGCCGATTCCTGACTCTTATCGTAATTTTATAAATTACAAACATTAGTAATGTATCTCTAAAATTTGTGAAACAAATTCATTAAAAAAAATTGTACTCATTTTTTTTTTATTTATTCATTTCTGTTCCTTTAAGATTATCATTTGGTTCCTTTTTTTTTTTTTTTTTATTTATTAATTTCTATTTCTTTCAGATTATCGTTTGGTACCGTTTTTTTTTAATTTATTTTTATTTTTTATTATTATATTTTATTTATTCATTCATGTTCCTTTCAGATTATCGTTTGGTTTCCTTTCTTTTTTTTATTACTTTCTTTTCGGTGGGTTTTTTTTTTTTTTTTTTCTGTTCTTTTTTTGAAAATGTTACTAGAAAACAAGAGTTGTTCTTGTTCTTAAAAATTCGTGCGGGTTTCGAGGTTAGTTATGGTAATTGAATGGAATGAAATCAGTTCTGAGGAATTTGTGTTTGAATTCTGAAAACGCGTGTTAATTTGAATTTTGAAAGAAATAAAGACCTATGATTCTTTTATGCTGGTAAGAATATAAATAAGAAAATAAAATAGCAAGCAGATGTGGAAAGTCAATCAAAATTACGATAAAGGGCCAGGATTCGGAGTCTAATTTTTTATATTGTATTTCGATTCCTGACTCTTTATCGTAATTTTATAAAATACTATCATTACTAATGTATTTCTAAAATTTGCAACAAATTCTGTTCAAAAAAAAATTATGTATTTTGTTTTTAATTTTCTATTCTTTTTCAGAATATCATTTGGTTTCCTTTCTTTTATTTATTTTTATTTTTTTATTATTTTTTTTTTTTATTTATTAATTTCTGTTTATTTAGATTATCGTTTGGTTTCTTTTATATTTATTTTTATTTTTATTTATTCATTTCTGTTCCTTTCAGATTATCGTTTGGTTTCTTTTTTTTCTTTATTCCTTTGGTTGTTTTGTGGTATTCTTTTATTCTGTTCTTTTGAAAATGTTGCCAGAAAACAAGAGTTGTTCTTGTTCTTAAAATTCGTGCGGGTTTCGAGGTGAGTTATGATAATTAAATGGAATGAAATCAGTTCTGAGGAATTTGTTTGAATTCTGAAAACTCGTGTTAATTTGAATTTTGAAAGAATTTTAGAAATAAAGACCTACGATTCTTTTATGCTGGTAAGAATTCAAATAAGAAAATAAAATAGCAAACAGGGGTCCGATTCCTGACTCTTTATCGTAATTTTATAAATTACAAACATTAGTAATGTATCTCTAAAATTTGTTGAAACAAATTCATTAAAAAATTGTACGCATTTTTTTTTTATTTATTCATTTCTGTTCCTTTAAGATTATCATTTGGTTCCTTTTTTTTTTTTTTTTTATTTATTAATTTCTATTTCTTTCAGATTATCGTTTGGTACCGTTTTTTTTTTTTTTAATTTATTTTTATTTTTTATTACATTTTTATTTATTCATGCATGTTCCTTTCAGATTATCGTTTGGTTTCCTTCTTTTTTTTATTACTTTCTTTCGGTGTTTTTTTTTTTTTTTTTTTTTTTTTTTTTTTTTTTTATTCTGTTCTTTTGAAAATGTTACTAGAAAACAAGAGTTGTTCTTGTTCGTAAGGTTCGTGCGGGTTTCGAGGTGTGTTATGGTAATTTAATGGTATGAAAACAGTTAAATGTTCATTCTGAGGAATTTGCATTTTAATTCTGAAAAACTCGTGTTAATTTGAATTTTGAAAAGACATTTAGAAATAAAGAGCTATGATTATTTTATGATGGTAGGAATTTAAATAGGAAAATAATTAACAAGCAGGGTTGGAAAATTAGTCAAAATTACGATAAAGAGTCGGATGTCAAATGTTTTATATAGACTTCCGATTCCTGACTTTTTATCGTAATTTTATAAATTGCTATCATTACTAACGTATTTTTAAAATTTGTAAAACAAATTTATAAAATTAATTGTATGTATTTTTGTTTTATTTATTGATTTGTGTTCTTTCAGATTATCTTTTGGTTCTTTTAACATTTATTTTTTTTATTATTATTATTATTATTTATTTATTTATTCATTTCTGTTCCTTTCAGATTATCGTTTTTATTTCTTTTATTTTTTTAATTATTTATTTATTTACTTATTTTGTGGGATTTTTCGTTCTTTTCTTTTGAAAATATTAGTGGAAGCCAAGAGTTGTTCTTATTCATAAGATTCGTGCGAGTTTCGATGTGAGTTATGCTAATTGAATTAAATGGAATATATTAGATATTCGTCGTAAAGAATTTGTGTTTGAATTTTGAAAACTCATGTTAAATTGAGTTTTGAAAAGCTCAAATAATGAGCTATGATTCTTTTTATACCGCCCTAAGAATTTAATTAGGAAAATAAAACAGCAAGCAAAAGTTGTGAGTCGGCTAAAAGAATTAACTTCTGAATTTTTTTATGCTGACTCCAGCTCCGAAATTTGATTGCTATTTTTTAACTACTATTATTATTAATGGATTTCTAGAATTAATGAAACAAATTTAATAACTTCTATTGAATTCATACAAATCTAAATCTAAATTTGAATTTAAAGTATTTTTGCAACTTCAAAGGTGTAGTATTTGCACTCACTTCAAAGTCATACGTGTACATTAAATTTATTTAAAATATTTATACGTCTTGTAAAAATAACATTATATTAGCAGGTAGCAAAGTATAATAGAATAGCTAAAGAAAAATAAAATTAAATTACGCATTTTTATTATTGAGATATCATGTTTGGGTATTTGCGTATTAACGGTACCTTGGCGACAGACTTGGCGGTTTTAAGTGTCGCCAATCTAACAGCTACAGATTTGGCGGTTTTTAAGTGACGCCAATCTAACAGCTGCAGATTTGCTGAGTTTTTAACGCCATTTTGTAGTGCTACGAAAATGCGTATTTGGGATTTGCCGGAAACAAAACAAGATGCAATTTTATTTTTTCAGGAGCGAAATATTTTACCAAAACAACGAAAATGTCCCAATTCCATGACATGAAACTTTATTTTGGTGAACGTAAGTTTTGGAAATGCAATTTCAGTCAGTGTGCTTATCGTGTGGGACTTAGAAAAGACAACTCGTTTAAGGAAGCAGAATTCCATTTTGTACAGCTTTGAGATTCATATACCTGGTGCGAGGAGTTAACGTCGATTACATTTTGTGAAAAGCAACTTGATTTATCGGATAAAACTGTTATAGATTGGAACAATTACATGCGTGAATTATGGGTCTTGGATATGGAGAATAAACCAAAAAAAAGAAGGTAGGTGGGCCAGATTGCATTGTGGAAATTGATGAAAGTTTGTTTACTGAACGTAAAAATAATTGTGATCGAGTATTACCCCCAACAGTGGGTGTTTGGGGGTATATGTAGAAAACAAGAGATTCGTTTGTTGTCACTGTTCCTAATAGAAATGGCTCTACCCTTCTTGATAAAATTATTGAAAACATTGCAGATGGTCACAATTTGGCGCCACTTAAAAACCGCCAAATCTGTAGCTGTGGTTTGCGCGTGTGCTCTTTATTGGCGCAACTGTGGCCAAGGTATCGTTACTACGTAAGTACCCATATTTGTAATACATTAAATCTTATTAAAAAATAGAATAGCTCTTATAAGATCTTCTTGTAACCATGCTTCCTTCGACACGCTTCAAGAGCACCCCACTTTGGCATTCAAAAGAAATAGTCAGTAGTCCTCGAGACTCTCACCCGAGAGGAAGTACAGCACAAACTGCCCTACCACTGAGAAACGTTTAGTTAACAGTTTCTCATCAAAGTAGAAATATATTTAACGCAACCCTGCATATTAGTTGACCTACACACTCTCACCCAGAGAGGAAGTATATTTCGCATATCCTGCGCCTAGTTGAGCATCGAGTTTCGGCTTTAGAAATGTAATCCTACCACGAACCTATAATTATATGTCTTAAATGTGTTAAATATTATATGTGTGTAGTGTTTGTGCCTGTGTCAATAAAACTGTGAGTTCTCCAACTTGTGCCTCAAGTATCTCAATCCAACCACACCCAGTTACAGTCTTGTTGTCCAACAAGAAAGTTGTTGTATACACCAGTAGTAAATAGATTTTCCAAGCAATGTTTGTTGCTCAAATTAATTACAAAAAATTCTTTGTAGAAAAATTATGAAACTGATTACAGATTAAACTTCAAAATAGAATGTGTATTAAGCAAAAAGAACTGAAAAAGGAAATGCAATAAAATGAAACCTACAGCAATTAGTAATGGAAAATGTGGTCTATCAGGGAACAGACAAAATTTCAAAACAAAGACCACAAAGAAAACATTTTTACATTTAACATTTCCAACATTTGGAACCATAATCTATTATTTTGCTTTGTTTTTACAACCAATCAATTTTTTGAAAATGTTGTCAAATTTAAATGCTAATAAAAAATAACTATTTGCTCAATCAATCAAAATTTTGATAAATAATTATTGGAAAAAATATTTTTTATTAACACTGTAAAAATAATTGATTTTGAAATCGTTTTCTTTTGTATTAAAAAATTTGTGACAATGCTGTCATTGTATTGATTTTTAAAATTAGACATTAAAAAATTTGCGATTTTTGGAATAAATATTTAAATAAATTTTTATATAAAATAAAATTATAAAAAATTCTTTCATATATTTTTGTAGTATTACTAATAAATATTTATTTTTCAATAAAATATTTTTTTACATAACTATTTATTACGTCTTAAGATTTAGAAGTAAACACAAACGATTTCAATAGAAAATAAAATGTAGGTTAGATAATCAAACATTTAAATTTTTGCACATATATAATAAAAAGTCTTTTTCTTTCAAAATTACACAATTTTTTTCATAAAAAAAAAAAAAAAAAACTTTTATTCGGTTTTTTAAAAGTAAATTAAGAAAATGTATTTTGTTTAATAAACATAAACATTAAAAAAATTCATTACAATACAATTTTATAAATTTATTTCTTAATTCATAGTAATTATTTTTTATTTCAAACGATTTACTTAATAACGATTAATCGATTTTCACATTATCTGCTTTGAATAACGGTTTTAGTTTTATTTTAAATAGTTTTCTTTTTTGAACTGTTTTGAGAGTAAAAAAAATGTGCAAAGCTATAATTAATTTATTTTCAAGTTTTCATTTAAACTAACGATAAATTATAATAAGAAATGATTTTTGGTACTTATGTATAACGGTACCCTTGGCGACAGTTGCGCCAATAAAGTGCAAACGCGCCAACCGCAGCTACAGATTTGGCGGTTTTAAAGTTGCGCCAATCTACACTTAAAATTTTGTTCCAAATAATTAAACATATATGAAACACTTCATTTAAAATCAAAACGCTTTCTAAACATTTTTATTCCAAATAATAAAATATATAAAAACACTTCATTTAAAATCAAAACGATTTCAAAATTCAAAACACTGTATTTAAACACAAATTAGTCAAAAACACTTCATTTAATCACAAAGTAGTCAAAAGGATTTCAGTGGAAAACAGGCCGATATAGAGTTTAACATGGATTCAAAACAGTCTTTTTCGTTGTTTTGGTAAAATATTTCGCTCCTGAAAAAATAAAATTGCATCTTGTTCTGTTTCTGGCAAACAACAAATACGCATTTTCGTAGCACTACAAAATGGCGTCAAAACTCAGCAAATCTGCAGCCGTTATATTGGCGCCACTTAAAACCTCCAAATCCGTAGCTGTTACATTGGCGACACTTAAAAACGCCAAGTCTGTCGCCAAGGTACCGTTAATACGTAAGTACCTGATTTTTTATATGAAATTATGACTTTATACTTTACAAAATGTTTGGAAAAGATTGCAGCAGTTTTTCTAGAAAAAACATAAACAATGAACTATACTGAGATAAATTTTAAACGATAATTTAAAAATTCCAAAACAAATTATAGAATGCAATTTGCTTTTAAAATAACTTTAGAATAAACTATAATAAAATGAAACTTAAAAGAAATTTGTAGGAAATATTGTTACAAAATATACTTTTAAAATAAATAGAAGCAATTTCTGAAAAAAAAAAATAACAAGCAAATTTCAAAACATTTTTAAAATTTTGTTCTTTTATTAAATCGAAAGAAATAAAAACTTCGTATTTCGAAATACAAATTATCTGTTTCCTTTTTTGCAAACAGCGTTTTCAAGGCAAATAAATTGCAAACTTTGTAAAACACATCTCATGAATATAAATTACACAGATAAACAACTGCTTGTTGCTTTAAAAAAAAAAAAAGCAGAAATTCTAGAAGCCTATTAATATTTATAAAGCCGAGAAATTATAACTACTAAACCAGATTTACATATAGTTTCACGAGCAACAAAATAAAATAGCTTGTTAGTTGTTACATTTTATATTCGTTCTGAATGAATTTCAAAAATTTAAATTATTTTTAGTCGGAATTCGCAAGGTAGACTTGAATAATTTTTGTTAGATTGTTAAGTTCTTAACCTTCAACTAAAAATTCTTAGAAGTAATTTTTACATAAAAAAAATAATCCGGTTACGTTTATAAGAAATTTTGTATGAATAATAAAAACATTTAATAAATTTATTCTTGTATTTTTTTTTTTTTTTTTTTTTGTTTAACAACAAAAAGAAAAACATGCATATAAAGAATCGTATTGTAAAACATTTTTGTAATTTAATTTAAAAATAACTGAAAAATGGAGTAAATCATGTATAACACGGTTTTTATCAGAATTCTTTAAAATTACATGATATAGGAATTTGAATTATATGAAATAAAGGAATATTAAATACACGAGCACACACAAAAATTGGTTTCGCGTTTTTAATAAGTGTTATAAAACTGACAAAAATATTTTTAGTAAAATAATAATTATGCAAAAATATTTTTTCATCTTTTCTCTACAAGTTATCATTAAACAATGAAACCTTTTTGGCGAAATAAATTACAATAAATATTTTTTGGCGATGAAAAAGCTTTAAATTACAATAACATTTTTTTGGCGATACACAATTATTCATATATTTTTTTGGTTTAACAATAAAAAGAAGAACTTACCAACATCCATATAACGAATCGTATAGTAAAATATATTTTTTTATTTGAATTTATAATAGTAGAAGAAAATGGAGTATACCGTATAACCGGTGGACTGAAAAGTTTGTAGGCTTACACATAGATGGCGCTACTAGTATTAAATCCATATAATTTTTAGTTAGCCCTAACCTTCAAAAGACATGTGCATCAATTTGACAGCTGTTGCACTATTAGTATGTGAGTTATAGCATTTTTAGTGTTCATCACGTGCAGTCCACTCGGCTGATTGTCGATTGGACTCCGGTGTGAAACGATGGAGCCATGTTTCCTCCATTGTCACATATTAACGCAAAAATTAGGGTTTATTACGATTGAACAGCTCCAAACACTGCTTAGAATCATCCATTCGTTGTTGTTTTGGGTCTATTGTGAGCTCTGCGCGGCACCCACTTTGAACAGAGCTTTCGCATATCCAAATATTAATTCACGATACGTCCAACACGTTCCTTTGATATCATTAGGATCTCAGCTATCTCAATCAACTTCACTTTACGGTTATCAGAAATTATTTTATGGACTTTTCTGATGTTTTCGTCGGTAACAGCCTCTTTGGGGCATCCACTGCGTGCATCGTCCTCGGTGCTCATTTCGCCTCGTTTAAATTTAGCAAACCACTTCTCTACGGTTGATTTTCCTGGTGCAAAGTCCGAATAATGTTTATCAAGCCAAGCCTTGGCTTCAATATTATTTTTTTTTTTTTTTTTTTTTGCCAAAAGCAATGCTTTATTAACACACGAAATTCCTTTTTATCCGTTTTTTTTCAAACTAACAAATGTTGCTTCACTAAAAATGCTATAACTCACATACTAATAGTGCAACAGCTGTCAAATTTATACACGTGTCTTTTGAAGGTTAGGTTTAACTAAAAATCATATGGATTTATTACTAGTAGCGCCATCTATGTGTAGCCTACGAACATGTCAGCCCAACTGTTATAACACGGTTATGCTTAGAATTCTTTAAAATTACATGATATACGAATTCGAATTATATGAAACGAACAAATAGTAAACACAGAAGCATACACAAAAATAAGTTTAATATTTTTAATAAGTGTTATAAAACTGACAAAAATATTTTTAGTAAAATAATAATTATTCAAAAATATTTTTTTCATCTTATCTATACAAATTACCATTACTTTTTGGTGAACTTTTTAAAACTTTTTGCCAGAAACGATTTACAATAAATATTTTTTTGTCGATGAAAAGCTCATCTACTGAGCTTTCTTTAAAAATATTTAGAATTCTACGATTTGTATTTTGCTGTAAATAGATTAATTCTGTCGTTTTAGCTAAGTGATTTTTAAATTTCCAGTGTAGAATCAAATATGTATGAAAATTTTTCTTAAATTATTCTATGTGAGAAAAATAAAAATGATGAAATATTTTTAAAAATATTTTAAATATAAAAAAAAAAAAAAAAAAAAAAAAAATTTGGAACAAATTGATAAAAATGGGGCAAATAATAATGGAACAAAAAAATTTAACAAATAATAAAGGGACAAATAATATAAGAACAAAAAAAATGGTACAAAATTAAAAATATAAATGGAAAAAAAAATGAAAAAATTATGGAACAAAATGAATTTAAAATTCTAAAAAAAATTCTAAAAATTATGTAGTAAAATCGAACGAAAAATTTGGAATATTTTGATATTTTTCTTTAAATATATCTCATTATTTAATTAGTTGGATGGAAATTTCCTTTATTCTCAAAATTGTTGCAACAATATTGTGCTAAAGAAAAAAAAAAATTCATAATTCTTAAATTTTGTTACAATCAAAAAGGGTTCTAAAGATGTTGATCAAATAAAACGCAATTTCTTATTCAATATAAAACAATCTCTTTTTTTTTTTTTTTTTTTTTTACTTTTATGATTGAATTCTTAAATAAAATAGTTCAATTAATAGTAAATATATCGCATTTTTGACAAATCAATTCCAGTCATCAATTTCCATAAATAAATCTATACTAAACATTAAATAATTTCTCATTAAAAAGAAGAATTTAGTTTACTTCACGCCTAGTATAAACAAGTGCTTCCTAAAAAAAAATTATGCATGCGAATAAATCGAGTAAAAAATATAACGCTTTTTTTCGGAGCATTAAAAAAACATGTTTTATTCTAAAAGCACAAAAAAAAAAAAAAACAAGTGTTCCAAAAAGAAAAAAAAGAACCAAAACAGCTGCAAAAAGATTTTCTAGAATTCTTTTTATTATTTTTTTTTCCAATATAGACTGCATGTAAAAATCACGTTCTCTCAATCGCAAAATTTATTTGCATTCTTGAAAATTAAGTTCTAAAACATACCTGTTTTAATTGGAATATTTTGATATTTTTTTAAATATTTATTTATTTAATTAGTTACAAGGAAATTTCTCTTATTCTGAAAAATTGTTGCAACAATATTGTATTAAAAAAATCTTAATTCTTAAATTATGTTACAGAGAAAAGGTGTTCTAAAAACGTTGGCATTGTTGATAGAATAAAACGCAATTTCTTATTTATTATAAAACAATCTGATTTTTTTTTTTTTTTTTTTTTTATATTGAATCCTTAAATAAAATAGTTCAATTAATAGTTAATATATCAAATTTTTAACTAATCAATTTCAGTTATCAATTTTTATAAATAAATCTACGCCTAACATTAAATAATTTCTCATTAAAAAAGAATTTAATTTACTTCTCGCCTAGTAGTAAAAAAAGTGCATTGTTTAAAAAAATATATGCAAGCGAATAAATCGTGTCAAAAATATAACACTTTTTTTCGGAACATTAAAAAAAAAAAAAACATGTTTTATTCGAAAAAAAGCAGAGCAAAAAAAAAAAAAAAAAAAAAAAGGACAAGTGTTCCAAAAAAGAATTTACAAAAGAAAAAAAGAAAAACAGCTGCAAAAGATTTTCTAGAATTCTTTTTATTATTTTTTCACCAATGAAGAATGCATGTAAAGATCACGTTCCTCAATCGGTCGCGTCAATCGCGAATTTGTTTGTATTCTTGAAAATAAAGTTATAAAACAGATATATTCATTTTTTATTGGCCATTTTTTTTTATTCATTTTGTTTTTTTCCGAGATACATTGTATCAAGTGGATTTATTTATTTTGTTTGCTTTGCTTTGTTTCAAGAAGAATAAAAATTGTTTTAAACTGGTGTGGTGACTTTTATGGAAGTTGATCAACATAATTTGGAACAAGACATCTTCTATTTCACGAAATAGTTTTCTATAGTAGTTACTTAATTCAAAAAAATTTCTATTTCTCTAAAGTTAAAAAAAATTGTTTAAAAATCTTTTTTTTTTTTTTTTTTTTACCTTCTTTTGAACATTTACAGGTGTTCCACAATTCTCCATTTTCTCAATTTTTGTCACAGCTGCATTTCTAGTATAAATTTAACGAAGAAAAGTTAATCTTTTTATTTGGATGTGATTAATATAATTTGCATTTTAATTAACTTTTGTGTAATTTCAAAATGAATAATAATTTCTGACAAAACTATAGGTATTTTTTAAAAAAAAAAAAGTAATTATTTTTAAAATTTGTGTATCATCTATGAAAAATTAATTTGTATTCTTATTTATATTTGTTTCCAAATAAAAACGCAAATTACTATGTTAATAGATAATATAGGAAGCAAAAATATGTAAGACGATCTTTTTAATGATTATTATAGTATTTTAACTATCCTCAATTTGCTGAAAACAAATTAGGGACAACAAACATTTGCATCACAGATAGATAAAAATATTTTTAATACAGAAAAAGAATGCTTTTGCTAATTTCACTTTTAAAACCAAATATATTTCTTTTTATTTGGGGGAGTCGGAAAATAAAAATGTCAATTGTTCACCCGTTGGTAACAGTTGACTACATTGTATTTGTTTAGCCCATTGATAATGGTTGACGTAATTGTTAACCTATTGTAATTGGTTGCATTGTAATAACCTATTTTGGTAGGATAAATATGGTAATTGCTATTGGTAATGGTTGACTCCATGGTAATTTTTAACCCATTGGTAATGGTTGACTACATTGTAATTATTGACCCATTTGGTAAGATAAACATGGTAATTGTCAACCCATTGGTAACGATTCATTGCGTTGTAATTGTTAGCCTATTCGGTAGATTAAACATGGTAATTGTTGACCCGTTGATAATGGTTGACTCCATGGTAAGTTAACCCAAATGGTTAACTCAATTGTTAACTCATTTGATAGAACAAACATGCTAATTGTTAACCACTTGGTAACGATTCATTGCATTGTAATTGTTAACCACTGGTAACGATTCATTGCATGGTTGACACCAGGCTAAACATGGTACTTGACCCGTTGATAATGGTTGACTCCATGATAATTGTTAACCCATTAGAAATAGCTGAATTCATGGTAATTGCTAATACATTTGGTAGAATAAATATGGTAATTGTTGAACATTCACAGTTATAAATTCACATCAAAAACATCATGGATTAAAAGATTTGATGAAAAAAAAGTGAAAAATTTTAATATTTCCTTTTGTAATTCTTCTTAAGCTTCATTTAATTTAAAACTTCATTTAATAAGCTACAATTAATTTTCTCTGAGGACAATGAAACATATATATGTTTGTTTTGCTAAATAAGATTATTATTTTTTTTATTGTTTTGAAAAAATGTATAACGTTACATTATGTAAATCCATGTTTAAAAAATGAGATTCAAAAATAAACAAGACAAGCTCATTATATTTGTAAAAAGAACATGTAAAGAAAGAATATTAAATAGTTTTATTGTTAACTTACCTTTAATTCGAAGGTCATAACATATCTCGGTATTTTTTATTCTGTTTATTTCAGTTTTTAATAAAGAATTAAATCGTTTGATGTGAATTTTTAATTTATTTTTAATAAATATATCGTCTGATTTGATTTTTTAATAATATTTAATAAATTGAATTAATAAATATATCGTTTGATTTGAATTTTTAATAATATTTAATGATATATGAATTAATAATAATATCGTTTGATTTGAATTTTTTTTAATAATATTTAATAAATTTGAATTAATAAATATATCGTTTGTTTTGATTTTTTAATAATAATTACTGAATTTGAATTAATAAAAATATCGTTTGATTTGATTTTTAAAAATAATATTTTAATGTATTAGAATTAGTAAATATAATAGTTTGATTTAGTTTTTTTAAATAATATTTAATGTATTAGAATTAATAAATAAAATCGTTTGCATCCTTTTTTTGAATGCAATATTTATAAATAGACAATTTATTTTCAAGAATTAAAAAGTTCAGTTCTTTTGAGAGTTCAGTTGAAAAAAAATTGAAAATAATTATATGGTTTGAATAATTTTTTTTTTCTATATTTACAAATAAATCATAATTTATTTTAAATAATTACAAAACTTCATTTCATAATCTGCTAAATATGCAAAACATTTATATCGTTTGCGTCATTCTTTTCATAATATTTACAAACGAACCGCATTTTATTTTCCAGAATTGCAAAGTTCAGTTATAAATTTGTTGCTAAATTTGCAAAGCATTTAAAAAAATAAATTCCAAATTAAGTATCAGGAAAGACTTTTTCACGGAAGAAACTGTGTTAACAATTCAAATAAATGAACGAGATACATTTTCTTCGAAACATTTACGGCATTTACCTCTGCTGTAGCGACGAAAGTTTACATAGAGGGCTCCTTTTAGAAGAACAGTTTTAGCAATTCTAGTTACAAAGGAGCCATTGTGAAAACTGACAAAAATATTTTTAGTAAAATAATAATTATTCAAAAATATTTTTTCATCTTTCTCTACAAATTACCATTAAACGATGTAAATCTTTTGGCGAAATAAATTACAATATTGTTTTGGCGATGAAAAAACTTGATATTACAATAAAGGTTTTTTGGCAGATGAAAAAACTTGATATTACAATAAAGGTTTTTGGCAGATAAAAAGCTTGAAATTATTTGGCGATGAAAAAGCTTGAAATTACAATAATATATATATACATATTTTGGTGATGGAAAAATATTATTTCTTGACGAAAAATATTTTACTTCAAAAATATTTAGAATTCTGTTTGTATTTTGTATTTTATTTCCGCTTTTCGTAAATGTATTATTTTTAAAGGTTAAATGAGAACTATTTAGTAGAAGTATTTCAACAAAAAAAAAAAACGAATGTATATTAGCACTTTACCTATGCATTCTATTTCAAAGAGTTAAGAGCTATTTAGTAAGTAAATTCATGTTTAAAAAAAATGGAATTAAAAAAAAACAAGACTAACTCTTCTACATTTGTGAAAAGAATCTGCATATCAAGGATATGAAATCATTTTATTAATAACTTACCATTAATTCGCAAAGATTATAACATATCTGAGAATTTTTATTTGTTCAACTATTTATTTTTAATTTAATTTTTATTAATTAATTAAATTTATATTTTTATTTTCCATTAATTTATTCTGGGACACTTAATTCCGGTTTTTAATAAATAATTATATCGTTTGATTTGATTTTTAATAATATTTAATGAATTTTAATAAATAAATATATTGTTTGCATCATTTTTTTGAATGCAATATTTATAACTAAATAATTTATTTTCAAGAATTAAAAGTTCAGTTTCATAAACAACTAAGTTCGAAAACCTTTTTTTTTATAAATAATTATAGGATTTGAATAATTTTTTATCCGTAAAATGTTTACAAATAAATCTTAATTTATTTTAAATAATTACAAAATTCATTTCATAATCTGCTAAATATGCAAAGCATTTATATCGTTTGCGTCATTCGTTTTCGTAATATTTACAAACGAACCGCAATTTATTTTCCAGTATTACAAAGTTCAGTCCATAAATTTATTGCTAAATTTACAAAACATTTAAAAAGAATTCCATATTAATTATCAAGGAAAGACTTTCACGGAAGAAACTGTGCTAACAATTCAAAATAAATGACG
This sequence comes from Caerostris extrusa, assembly GCA_021605095.1. NCBI lineage: Eukaryota > Metazoa > Arthropoda > Arachnida > Araneae > Araneidae > Caerostris > Caerostris extrusa. Next base: position 8,738 of record BPLR01020336.1, on the reverse strand, counting down.
AGGTACATTTTCCTTAAAACATTTACAACATTTACACTCTGTCGTAGCGGCGAAAGTTTACATAGAGGGCTCCTTTATAGAAGAACAGCTTTTAGCAATTCTAGTTACAAAGGAGCCACTGTAAGAAAACTGACAAAAATATTTTTAGTAAAATAATAATTATTCAAAAATATATTTTTTTCATCTTATCTCTACAAATTACCATTAAACCAACATATATCAACATAAGTATTATTTTATTGTATGCAGTAAAATTTTTTTTTTTGTTCTAATGCAGCTAGCAAACACTTAGACAGCTTGGTCATGGATGCCTTAAGGCAAGCACTGCACAGACGTTACTCACTTTGCATTACCCAGGGGCGCGTGTCACTTGAAGATAAGCCACGGACGCGGAGTAACAATGCCCCGCAACGCTCTACGATCCTATTAGGACCGGAACCCACGGTTTAAAGTGGATTCCGAACCACTACAAACATCCATGGCACCGCCGAGACTCGAACCCTGTGGTACCGAGCGCCAGAGCGCTAGTCACTCGGCCATTCAGGCCCCGTATGCAGTAACATTGCTTTGAAAACAATATAACGTTATATTATATTAATCCATGCTTTAAAAAATGAAACTCAAAAAATAAGGACAAGCCTATTACACTTGTAAAAAGAATCTGTAAAAAGAGAATATAAAATCGTTCTATTGATAACTTAACATTAATTCGCAAAGGACATAACATCCGAGATATGTGTATTTTTTATTTGTCCTATCATTTTGTTAATTTATTCGACATTTAATTTCATTTTAAATAAATAATTATATCGTTTGATTTGATTTTTTAATAATAATTAATGAATTTGCACAAATAAATATATCGTTTTATTTTATTTTTTGATAATATTTAATGAATTTGAATTAATAAATATAATTATTCGTATATAATAAATATTATTATCATTTGATTTGATTTTTTTAAAAATATTTAATGAATTTGAATAATAAATGTATCGTTTGCATCATTTTTTGAGTACAATATTTATAAACAGACAATTTATTTTCAAGAATTAAAAAGTTCAGTTCATTTGAGAGTTCAGAAGAAAAAATAATAATAATTATATGGTTTGGATAATATTATTTTCTGTAATATTTACAGATGAACCACAATTTATTTTAAATAATTACAAAATTCATTTCATAATCTACTAAATATGCAAAGCATTTATATCGTTTTCGTAATATTTACAAACGAAACGCAATTTATTTTCCAGAATTATAAAGTTCAGTTCATAAATTCAGCTAAATTTGCAAAGCACTTGAAAAGAATTCTATATTAATTATCCAGGAAAGACTTTTTCACGGAAGAAACCATGTTAACAATTCAAATAAATGACGAGGTACATTTTCTTCGAAACATTTACGGCATTTACCCGGCGAAAGTTTACATAGAGGGATCCTTGTAGAAGAACAGTTTTAGCCATTCTAGTTACAAAGAAGCCATTGTGAGGCAAGTAACGTTATCTGCTTTCTTCTTAAAACACAGAAATGCAATCCGCTACGGTCTTTTAGCTAGCCATAAAGCGTTCGTTGGCCCGCGAGTGGTCAGGGCCAAGGTGATGACCGTTTGAAAAATTGCCTATCAAATCCCGCACGAGTTTTTATGCGTTTCTTTCTTGTTTCTTCAGTACACATTGTTTGGAGGATTTTAAAATAACATGCATCAAGAATAGAAGCATATAAATGAAAATGTGGACCTCAATCTATCCTCATTGTAATTTGACTATGGGTCGTTAAATTTTTATTGTTTTAATATTTTTGTTTTGTAATCGTAAGTGATCAATGGAATGGTTTTTATTTATCTGTTTTAAGATAATCGATCAAGCTCAGAACCAGAGTTTTTAAATAATAATTTGTGAAAATATTTTTTGATGTTATTGTTAAATTAGTTCAGAAAAATTGGCAAGCATGAAAATTGAAATATAATCATGAATATTTTTTATTAAAATTTTATAAAAAAGAGTATATTTCTTTGAACTTTTCGTAATCTAACTAGAAGAATACGATACAAAAGAATATGATACTAAAGAAGTATATGATATATAAGTAAAGAAGAATATGATGATATAAGAATAAAGAAGAATATGATGTGTAAGAATATGTAAAGAAGAATATGATTTTGAAATATGTACAAAAGAATGTGATACATAAGAATATGTATACAGAAGAATATGATATGTAAGAATATGTGTTGAAGAATATGGTTTTTAAATTTGTACAAAATATGATATGTAAGAATTTGTAAAAGAATATGACCTCCTAACTATGATAGAAGAATATGTACGAAAAATATGATATGTAAAAATATGTGCAGAAGAGTAAGACCTCCTAGCTGTAGTAAAGAATGTGATATATAAGAATTGAAAGAATGCTACTATTCTTAAATATAGTTGAATGACAGCCAATCGAATCATTTAGAGCAAAAATACAAGATAAGAAATAATGTTTTTAATAAAAATGTAAGTAACTTAACTCTAAATGAATATGTTTGAAAACATTTTAGTGAAACGCATATACATCATTAAAAACTTTTACATAGTTAAAAAATATCATTATGTTCCGAAAATTATTGTAACAGTTATGACTGACATCGTACTGCGGTTTAGTAAAAATAAAAATTTTCAGAAATTCAATTCATAGTTTTTAATATACAAATTTAGTATCCAAATAGCTCGCGATTAAACGACTGTATCTATATTGGAATCACTCTAGAATCAAATTCAATTCTGTTTAAGAAATTTAAAAATCTATTCCTAGAAATAAATAGAATTTTAGAAAGGAGAGCATTTGAACGTAATTTGAATGCGATTTCATCTTCGCTCACAAATATATGTTGAACCAAACAGACTAACAAACAAATATATGTTGGAAGTATTAATGCCTTATCCGGCAGCAACCACATTTACTTGACTTGCAATAAATATTTGTCAATAAACATTGTACAGTTAAAAAAGAAAAATACAGAGATAGATTAGTATGTTACCGACAGAGGATCTTTACGATATTTTTAATTTGCAATAAAAATAAAACCTACAGGTAAAATGCTCTTCTAGTATTTAAATGTATACATTTTTAGTAAGCCGCAGACAAATCACTATGAATATTTTAATCTTTCTTTAAAATCTAAAAAACACTCCACCAGTTGGTCATATATCTTACTAATAATAATAAAAATAAATTGGCCGTATATCCTCCTTAAAACCGTAAAACAATGGGGAGGCTAGCACAGTATTGACAAAGGAACATTTTATGTTTCAGTCTGAAATAAAATGTAAATCACTGAATAAAATATTTTTCTTACATTTAATTGTTTACTTTTTATTAAACAAAAAACAAGAATCATGTTTCCTGTCATTAAAATCTGAAAAAAATTTCTCGTATAGTGTCATATTCCAAGGGCTTCCAAAAATAAGGATGTTAATTTGAATGAATATTTTAAGTGAAAAAACCACAGGTCTTAACTGAAAACTAAACGCCACGCTGAATAATAAAAAAATATATACAACAGAAATAATAGAAAAATAATAAAATGAATTATGAAAAAAATATTATGAAAAAAAAAATGATCTTACGTAGTGTCATATTCCATGTGCTTCAAAGATAAAGATGTTAACTTGAATGAAAATTTTAAGTGAAAATCAAAGGTCTTAACTGAAAACTCACGGTGAATAATAAAAAAGAAAATATATACAAATTCTTCAACATAAAATATTCCGTCATATATCCTCTAGAAAATCGTAAAGCAATAGGGAGTCTAGCACAGTCTTGACAAAAGAAATATTTTATGTTTTAGACTGCAATTAAATGTAAATCAATGAATAAAATATTTTCCTTAGATTTAATTGTTCACTTTTTTACTAAACAAAAACAAGAATCATGTTTTCTATCATTATCTTACAGATCTAAAAAAAAATTTTCGAAAAAAAAAAATGAACTTATGTAGTGTCATATCCCATGTTGTGCTTCGAAAGATAAACATGTTAACTTAAATGTTTGCATTTTTACTAAGCCGAAGCAAAAATCCTGTTGATTATTGTAATCTTTCATCGAAATCTAAAATACATTTCACCAGTTGGTCATATATATTTCTAAATAATAATAATAAATAAATTAGCCATACATCCTCAAAACCGTAAAACAATAGGGAGGCTAGCACAGTATTGACAAAGGAACTATTTTATGGTTTAGTCTGCAATAAAATATAAATCACTGAATAAGATATTTTCTTACATTTAATTGTTTCCTTTTACCAAACAAATAAAAAAAAAGAATCACGTTTCCTGTCATTAAAATCTGAAAATCTTTCGGTAAAAATTACCTTATGTAATGCCATTTCCCATGTAATATTTCGACATGTTAACTTGGAATGAATATTTTAAGTGAAAAATCAAAGGTCTTAACTGAAAACTTAACGCATGTGAATAATAAAAATATATACAAATTCTTCAAGCGATAACTACAACAACAAAAAAATATTCGATCATATATCCTCTTGAAAACCGTAAAGTAATGTCTAGGCTAGCACAGTATTGACAAAAGAACTATTTTATGTTTCAGTCTGCATTAAAATATAAAGCAGTGAATAAAATACTTTACTTACATTTAATTGTTCATTAAACAAACAAACAAAAAACAAAAACAAGTAATATAAAAAAAATAATTTTAAGTCTATTCCTACTTTTTTTCACTCTATTGCAGAAAGTCTTTTATAAATAATTTTCATTCATTTTTTTAAGTTTGTCTGACGCCATCTATGGGTAGATATATGCAACTTAAATCTAAAAAAACTAAAATTAATTCATTAAATTTAATGACTGAATTAATATTTGAAAAAACTGTATTAACATATAGTGTTATCCACTACAAGCTCGAAAAATGTATTTGAACTTGTGTGGATGAATAACAAGTGTTTCATGAACGATTGAAAATTTGAACAAGATTATATAGGGAGAGTGTAAGCTAATAGAAGGAATTGAAAAAAATTACGTTTTCTGTCATTAAAATTGAAAATCGTTTGAAAAATAAATTATCTTTTGTAGTGTCGTATCACATGTTGTGCTTCGAATGATAAGCATGTTAACTTAAATGTTTACATTTTTACTAAGCTGAATCAAATCGTGTTGAACATTTTAACCTTTCTTTGAAATCTAAAAGCACTCTACCAGTTGATTATACATCCTCCTAATAATCATAAAAAATAAATTGATCATATATCCTCCCAAAACCGTAAAACAATGGAGCGGCTAGCATAGTATAGACGAAAGAATTATTTTTATGTTTCAGTCTGCAATAAAATATAAATCAATGAATAAAATATTTTTCTTACATTTAATTGTTTACTGTTTTTGCTAAACAAACAGTAAAAAAAAAAAATCACGTTTCCTGTCATTAAAATCTGAAAATCTTTCGGTAAAAAATTATCTTATGTAATGCCATTTCCCATGTAATATTTCGACATGTTAACTTGGAATGAATATTTTAAATGAAATATCAAATGTCTTAACTGAAAACTAAACACCACTGTGATTAATAAAAAATATACGAATTCTTCAAACGCTAACTGCAACAACAAAAACTATCTGGTCGTATATCCTCTTGAAAACCGTAAAGCAATGGGGAGGCTAGCACAATATTGACAAAAGAACTCTTTTATGTTTCAGTGTGCAGTAAAATATAAATCACTGAATAAAATACATTTAATTGTTTACTTTTTTTACTAAACCAAAAACAACAATCACGTTTCTTGCCATTAAAATCTAAAGTCGTCTGAAAAAAAAAAAAATTATCTTATGCAGTGTTATAACACATGTTGTACTTCGAAATATAAGCATGTTAACTCAAATTTTTATATTTTTACTAAGCCGTAGCCAAATCCTGTTGATTATTGTAATCTTTCATCGAAATCTAAAATACATTTCACCAGTAGGTCATATACATTTAATAATAATAATAATAATAATAAATAAATTAGCCATATATCCTCAAAACCGTAAAACAATAGGGAGGCCAGCACATTATTGACAAAGAACTATTTTATGTTATAGTCTGCAATATAATGTAAATCAGTGAACAAAATATTTTTTTAATTCAATTGTTTACTTTTTTAAAATAATAATAAAAAAATATATATATACAAATTCTTCAAACGCTAACTACAACAAAAATATCTGGTCATAGGTCCTCAAAAACCGTTAAGCACAGAATTACCAAAAGAAACTATTTTATGTTTCAGTCTGCAATAAAATGTAAATAACTGAATAAAATGTTTTTCTTAGATTTAATTGTTTATTTTTCACTAAACTAAAAACAAGAATCATGTTTCTTGCCATTAAAACTTGAAAAAAAAATTATCTTATGTAATGTCATATCATCTGTGCTTCTAAAGATAAGGAAGCTAACTTGAATCAACATTTTAAGTGAAAACCAAAAGTCATATATTCTCCGAATAGTAAAAAAAAAAAAAAAAAAAAATACATAAATAAACTGTACATATATCCTCCACAAAACAATAAAACAATCGGGAGGCCAGCACAGTATTGACAAAAGAAACTATTTTATGTTTCAGTCTGCAGTAAAATATAAATCACTGAATAAAATATTTTTCTTACATTTAATTGTTTACTTTTTTTTACTAAACAAAAACAAGAATAGTGTTTTCTGTCATTATCTTTCAGACATAAAAATTTTTTCGGAAAAAAAATTATATTATGTTGTATCATATTCCATGTGCTTCCAAAGATAAGGATGTTAACTTAAATGAATATTTTAAGTGAAAATCAAAGGTCTTAACTGAAAACTAAACGCCACGGTGAATAATAATAATAATAATAAAAAATTCTTCAAACGCTAACTACAACAACAAAAAATATTCGGTCATATATCCTCTTGAAAACCGTAAAGCAATGGGGAGGCTAGCACAGTATTGACAAAGGAATTATTTTATGTTTCAGTCTGCAATAAAATGTAAATCAGTGAATAAAATTGCTTGCATTTAATTGTTTGCTAAACAAACAAACAAAAAAGAATCACGTTTCCTGTCATTAAAATCTGAAAATCGTTTGAAAAAATATTATGTAGTGTCATATTCCATGTTGTGCTTCGAAAGATAAGCATGCTAACTTTAAATGAATATTTTATGAAAATCAAAGGTCTTAACTGAAAACTAAACGCCACTGTGAATAATGAAAAAATATATATATATACAAATTCTTCAAACGCTAACTACAACAGCAAAAAAATATGTGGTCATATATCCTCTTGAAAACCGTAAAGCAATGGGGAGGCTTCAGTCACGGTAAATTCATATTCAACAACATATCTACCTCGTTCCTCAAGTCTCGGACAGCTTCAATTTGTTGTGTACCGCGGAGATGCCACTTATGGGGATAGCACAAATCGTGCAACTTTCTGAGTTACGTTTATTTTATTACTTTTCCACCCCCTACTTCCCCCTACCCATTCTCTGGTTTAGGCTTCCTTGGATTTTTATTCCGTATTTGTTTAAGGGCGTCATATTTTTTTACTCGCCCGAGCGAGAAAAGAGAGAGTTGTTTCATTTCGCAGCGCAGAGAGAACTATTATTTTTAATCCTTCAGAACTGAAGAAGCCTGGGCATGAATAAATATTGGCAGGGATGGGATTTAGGAAAGATTAAGGAAAAGGAAGGTATAGGGGAAAAAATAGGGATTATATAAAGAAGTGGTTTAGTTGAAATTAATATTGAGAGAAAGAATTGTTTGTTTTCTGTGAGTTGAAAAAAAAAAAAAAAAATAAAAATAAATAAAAATTGCGTTTCATTTAAGGTTTTAAAAAATCGTTTTCAGTTTTTTTCTGTTTTCAGTTTTGAATGTATAGTTTTGTTTTCTGTTGGTTAGAAAAAAATCAATTGGTTAAGTAATTATTTTTAACTTTTTTATGTTGTAATTTGAGCCGTGATAAATTTAAATAAATAATGCCATTTTGTAAGTTTTTATTAATTTTTGTGGGGATTATATTTAGAAGAAAAATTAATGCTGTGAAAGAATAAATAATACCTTGCAAACGATAAAAAAAAAAAATAACATACTAATCATTAATTTTTTTATAGTGAATTGATTAAAATTTGGAGAAATTTGTGTTTATTTTTAGATTGCAACCGATATCCTGTAGGAAAGAAAGCAACGATTTGATTTTGTTTATAACTATTTCGTGCAGTTTCGCAAAGAAAGGTAGGTATATAACTGGAAGAGATTAAAAAAGGGGGGAAGGTATAGTGGGAAAAAAAGAGATTATCAAAAAGTAGTGGTTTACTGAAAATAATATTAAGAGAAAAATGTTTTGTTTTATGTTAGCTGAAATAAATAAATAAACAGCGTTCCATTTAAGGTTTTAAAAAATCGTTTTCAATTTTTCTTATGTTTTAAATTTTATAGTTTTGTTTTCTGTTGGTTAGAAAATAATCAATTGGTTAAGCATTTTTAACTTTTTATGCTGTAATTTGAGCCGTGTTAGATTTAAATAAATATTCATGCCATTTTAGTAAATTTTTATTAATTTTTGTGGGGGATTATATTTAGAGAAAAAAATTAGCACAGCAAAAAGAATAATACCTTGCAAACGATAAAAATAACATACTAATCATTTATTTTTTGTTAAATTGAAATTGATTAAATATGGAGAAGGTTGTGTTTATTTTTAGATGGCAAACCGATATCATG
>BPLR01020335.1:0-66119 GCA_021605095.1 Caerostris extrusa | reverse complement strand
GTCTTGGTTTCGGAACGAATGGAATGTGCAGCTCGGCATTAATTTTCTCGTCAGTAATTTTATTCTTATGTTAACATTTTTTTTTACTTTTTAGTTTGATTAACTCTAAAAAGCGTGTTTTGTTTTTTTTTTCTAAACTGTAATTTATTTTGTGTAAATCCTTTTTGCGTTTTTCTTATGTAAGTTTCTATGTTACAGTCAATACATAACTGTTTTGTTCACCTGTCATCCAAAGTGCTTCTACAATCATTCATTTGCAAATTAGGCGCAAAAAACCGTTGTTTCTTAACTTTTATAGGCCAGTGTACTATATATATATATATATATATATATACAATCAAGAAGCCAGAACGTTATGACCACCTGTCAATAACTAGTTGGCCCACCTTTGGCGCGCAACACAGCTTCCAGCCCGCCTTGGCATGGATTAATACCATCACTTAATACCAGTTAAATACCACTTCCCACCTGATCACGTGCCTTCCACGTCATCCAGGCAAGTTCATTGCAAAATGTAGGGGTGGTTATAATGTTTTGGCTCTTGAGTGTATAATATATATATATATATATATGGTAAATTTAGTATAATTTTACACGAATCTAGTATGATACATACCGTCCATCCGTCATCAATGTCCATATCGCAGTATACTTTTAAAGGCTTATATTTTTTTGTTGCAATCCTTGGATATATCGTATAAACACCACTGCGTGAATTGCCCCTGTTATAAATTTCAGAACAGTCCCTGGGTCTATCACTAGCGTCGACGGAATCTAAATCACCACTTGTGTCCAAAGAATCCTCAATAGGTTTTGAATTTTCTTGGTCAGATGAATCATGGTGGTCGTTGAAATCTGCCGAATTGCCTGTAAACAGGTAAATACATTATTACAACAAAAGAAATACGACAAAAACAAAAAGTATCTTAATAAATGACCCCAAAATCTATATTATTTAATTGTATATTTTTAAATTAAAAAAATGTATAACAGATGAAAAATCAATTACACATCACATTATATGGGAAATCATTGGTTTTTACATAAAATGAAAAAAAAGTGGAATTAATTGCGTAGATAAAAGTTAAATAATAAAATAAATTATTCTATTACAGACTATTGGCCATAATATTTCTATTACAGATTCTTTATTGAAAAATTTTAACATAGCATTTAATTGTTAGGAGGCCTAATGGTCGAGTAGAGATCTGGCGCTCTGTATCGCCGGTTTCGGGTTCTAGTCCCGGTGGTACCATGGATGTTTGTAGTGGTTCGGAATCAGCTTAAATCATAGATCCCCTTCTAATATGACTGTTGGGCGTCGGGCTGACAAGCCTATCCAGTAAAAAGAAAAACATCTCCTGCCTCAAAATCTTGTCACAAGGCACCACCATGAGGCAGTTGCGCCAATGAAGAAGAAAATATAGCTGTTCGATTATATAAAATTAAGTAATAAAACACATATACATATAAAAGTAAGTAAAATTAACACACAGATACACATACCCATACACACATATATATACATAGATACACAAATACACACATATATATATATATATATATAGACACACACATACCCACTTACATATACACATACACAAATACACCCAAACGCATATATACATATATAAACACATACATACATAAATACACACAAACACATACATACATATACACAAACACATATATACAGGCATACAAACACATATACACACACACGTACACACACACATACACATACACACAAACATATATACACACATACACCTACACACAAACACATACACACACACAAACACACACACAAACACCTACATACAAACATACATACATACACATACATAATACATACAAACATACATACACAGATACACGTACATAAACATACATGCTACATAAACACAAACACACATACATAAACATACACGCATACACACATACATACACACACATATGCATACATATACACACACGCACACATATATATAAATAGCTGTAAGTAAGTAACATAATATGTATTAGTAAGTTACGTTCGTTCTCTATACTTTCAAGAAATCCTGAATTAACATAATTTTAAATGCAGCTGTAAGAAAGGAGTTTTCTGTTTATAGGTTAATAGACTTGTTTCTTTCAACTCACCGCCAGTGATGTAGAGTTCTTTGGCTTTATTCATCATATCTTCCGCCATTTCAATGAGAGCAATCGCCTTCTCTTTCTCCCCGCAGGCTGAGTGACTCGCCCGCGTTGCGTAGTAGCCCGTCAGCAGAAGCAGGGCGCTCATGATGCACACCACAGCACAACACACGGCATGGTCCCTAATAAATAGAAGATGCAATCTATCACACTCGTCAATAGAAACGTGTTTCCTATTTTTTTAATGTTGTAGAATTTTTTAATGACGCATATTCGTTTAATATGCAAATACAAGTCCATAAATAATTCTCAAATTAATTTTTACAGACACAACCAATTAAATTTAATTAGTTTTTATCAGTTTCAGAAAATGATCATGAGTCACATTAATTAAATAAGAAAAATAATTTTGCTGATATTTATTTATTTGATGAAAGACTTAAAGTTATATACTTTTTTTTTCCAAATGCTGGCAATACATAGAAAGTTATGTTTGTGCCACCAAGTAATGGCGGGAGAGCAGTGCTGTTACTTATTTACACTTCCCAGAGGACAGGTGTAGCTTGAAGATATACTGCGGACGCGAGTAACAGTACCCCTCACAACGCTTTTTACGATCCTATTAGAATCGGGATACCGTTAATAAAAAGAGGCTGATCCCGAACCACTACAAACATCCATAGCATCGCCGAGGGTTACGAACAAAAAATCTGTGGCACCAGCGCTCGGTACCACAGGTTTGGGTTGGAATACCGGCGGTATCATAGATGTTTGTAATCTTTCGGAATCCACTTTTGCTGTAAATTCATTCCTATGACCATAGAACGTTATGGAGCCCAATCAGAGTTCCCATCCACACCATTCCCAAACTGTAAAGGGGCAACTCAGGTCTAGGCACTGGGATGTGGTGTAGTAGTAGTAGCTAGTTTAGTAGCTTGTTTCAAATATATTGGGTGTTTCAGAAAACAATATACTTTTTCTTGAATTAATTTTATGAATATGCCAGTTTCTTATCTTCCTCTTAATCATAAAATGTTGCAAATTTTATCCAATTCGTGGTTAATTAGCCAAGTAGAAAATTGGTCGCAACTAAATTAATCGATAACATTGATAGACTGTTTAAAGAGACTGTCAATGGTTTAAAATAGAGTTTTTGATTTGGTGCATAGCTTATTAAGAAAAGACGTATTTTACAATGAGGAACATGTTTCAATAATTAGAACATCTAATCTCTCCAATGAAATATAATCACATACTATATTTATATATAAAGTAACTTATTTCTTTTAGACAGTTGTGATGACAAATATATGAAATTGTTTTTAGAGGGAAAAAAAGTTGCATACTATCAATTTGGCCTTCGGAAAAACCCTTTTTTATCTCGCCGTTTGAAGCCTATTTTTCCTTTTTTTTTTATTTACACGCAGCTGGCATAATAATAACATTAGATATCATCTATCATCAAAAAATATTTACTTTTACTGTTTCTGTAATCATGTTTATTTAAGGGTTTTACCAAACGCATTGCATTATTCTAGATTTGATCTAGATATTATACATACTATTTTTAATAATGATGTATGTAGATATGATCTATATCAAACCATTTAATTAGCGAAAAGATATTATCCTAAGCCAGGGGTGGCCAATACAAATGATTTTGCGGGCCACTTAGGAAATGCATCATAACTCCGCTGTCCGCATATAAAATTATGTATCCCCATATTAGATGTAGACCCACTATAGCCATTTTTTTTTGGAGTGAAAAATTGAGAAGTAATGAGTTATTTTGTTTTATGTGTTTACCATTATTCTTATATGTAAACTTAGATAATATAATAAAAATTACATTAAACGCACATTGTAAAGGAATATATATAACACTAAAAATGAAATATAAAAAAAAAATATATAAATATAAGAGAAATTAAAAAAATTAAAAAATTAAAAATATATTCATTTTATTAGTGCGATATTTGTTTCTCCACTCTTTCACTTAGCTTTTGCAAAACGATCTCAATTTGGGTATTTGAACATCGTAATGGGTGTTACGTCCGTTATGTTTGAGCGTGTTTTGGGTTTGGATGCTTTTCTAAGGTCACTTAAAGTGAAATATAGAACCTATTATATTAGATGTTCTAAGATGCGCACGCATCATGAGTTCTCAGAATATACTTTAATTATTCTGCGGAACTTATAACTGTAAACTCAGAAATAAAACAGGCAATATCTGCCATGTATTCGCAAGAATATTATTTTGAAAACAAAGTTAATTTTTTCTCACTTCGACAGGTAATTTTTGAATATATTCATGCATACATAATGTATTTTAAATACATTATTTTTCACTATTTTTGACCATTTTAAAATAAATATATTTTGTAAAAGTGTAATAAATCTCACGGGCCGGAAAAATATTCAAGGCGGGCCGCGGGTTAGCCACTCCTGTCTTAAGCACTATGTTGTTAGCGAATGCTAATTTTCTTCTTTCTCCTTTTAGTAGACTGTATTATAACACTGGGAGCCAGAATGTGGAACAACGGATAGCATGTTGAGGAGGGGTTAGGCATCTTACTTCTTGCATTCCATAAGAGGGTTTCAGAACTGCAATTTATTCCAAGCTTAGACATGGAAGTTTTCGATTTGGCCGCGCTTGTGAAGTTTCTGCCAAGCTCTCTTAATGAATTATAAAATATCCCAAAGCCCAACGTGCTATCCACCAGGTAGACTTAGCTTCAGCCAGATAAAAATTACTAATGCAGAAACTAATATTAGAAATAATATACGATCGTTAGTACAACTGAAAAATATTAAAAAGAATTTATCACTTTACATAAAATGTTTTCGTCACTCACAATGGATTGCGAAGCAAATTTGTTTTAATTTTTTTTTTTATTATTAAATATTTTTGAAAAATTTAATTTCATCTATTTCAGTTATGAAATGAAATTGTAAAGCATTGTTCTAACAAACGCTACAAATCTTTCGTAATCGGAAAGTAACGCATTTTCTATTCAAATCACGGAACGGGAAATTACCTAGCACGTTTTGGATGTCATATTTTCTGTAGTAGTTTACGTCATTCTCTTACAAATACTGAGTAATTATCTTAATGAAATTTATTATAAGTCATCTTAATCGCATTTATTATATAACATACAGTTATTAATATCGTATTTATTATGTATAATAATAAATCATCTATATTTATTATTAGCACATATAACACTGTGTTGCATGACTTTAGAAAATAAAACTTATTAAATCTTTTCAAAGATATAAGTTGATAGATTTTTATATCAAAGATCAGGGGTTCTTTAAACTTTTTTTGTCCTATGGCCCCTTTTACTATTAAAATAAAAGCCATAGAACCATTTCTTATAATTATATTTTTTGATGAGTTAAATAAGATATAAATAATTCAATTAGATTTACATATGTTCAGACAGACTCTTTGCTTTCTTCAGCTCTAACATTCGTCATTCTCGACCTATTAGATACAGATTAGATTAAAATATCTATTAGATTTTTTAATATCTCCACATTTTCTTTAGATCTACCTGCAGCTTGTCATTTAGAGGCCTGGTGGCCAACTGGCTAGCTCTCTGGCCTTTGGTGTTTCAGGTTCGAATCCCTGGTGGTATTATGGATGTTTGTTTGTGGTTCAGAATCCACTTTAAATTGTAGGTCCCGTGAGAGCTACAAACCAAACCTCAAGGTCATCGTTTAGAGCCAATTCTGGTCTGATTCATTATTTTTCTTTTCTTAGGAGAAAAGAGATTTTTTTTTCATCTTTAGTATTGCTAGGAGGAAAACTTTTGATAAATATGCATTTGCCTTTCTGTAAAATGTTTTTGGCAACTGGCAACTGGCGTACCGATTACGGAGTACCAACAGGGGGAAATACCCCTTAAACCTCCTCATCTTAATTAATAGATATGCTTTGAATTATAAAAGGCTGCTTAATTATTGTTAGTATGAAATTAAAGATTAAAGTTTCTAAAATTATTGTATGGTACTCAAAAAAAAAAAAAAAATACTATTTAAAAAGTAAGATAAAAAATAAAAGAATTTAAAAGTTAAGTTTTAAATTCGGTACAATTAGGGACCAGTTGTCGATGCCATGTGACTATTGTAAAAACGTAAACAACCCCCAACCCGTTGCTTACTGATCACTGATTGGAAGAATTATGCTGAACACGTGGGAGCCAATAGGAGCATCTGAAAGGTAAAAAATGTAAACAAGTCCCCACAAAAAAGGCCCATCACAGAACCTGTGATTATTTATTTGATTTTTTCATTTTATATTTTTTATTTGGTTTTCATTTTTATACTTTTTGTTTGGTTTTTCATTTTTATAATTTTTATTTTTATTTTTATAATTTTTATATCTATCCTTTTATTTTCCTAACAAAAAAAAAGGGGTAAAAAGCGAACGAAAATAAAACCTAACTCAATTACTAGTCGGAAAGTTATAATGAATTTAAAGCACAACGTAGCAATAAAAAGGAATAGAAAAGGAACAGAGTTACCTCTGCACCAGTTCTTTAGAATTAAATTTACATTTAGTTTTTAAGCCAAAAGTAATCGTCAGATACGCATTGAGATAACTTCTAAATGCCCAAGGCTCATCCCATTACCTGAACTCGCTAATGCTTGTTCAGAGTAACAGCCATGGTGTTTCTTAACTTTAGGAAAACACTCATAGGAGACATCGTAGACTGCCCGTGGTCTTTTTTGGGAGCTCTTCACCCCAGGGTGATAAGTTGGCAGTCGACGGATTAAAATGTTTTTATTTCTTACATTTGATTTAGTTCCAGCTTAGCAGATTTAATATATGTTATTAATTTAAGATAGTCGAAATCTCGCATAAGCTGGAAAGAAACTGTGTACGGTAAAAACACACACGCTACGCCAGGGACCTGAATGGTTGAGTGGCTAGCACTCTGGCACTGGGTACCACAGGCTTCGGGTTCGAGTCCTGGCGGTAGTAGTGGCTCGGAATCCACTTTTAAGCTGTAGGTCCTGGTCTATTTAGCCCTCGTGCGCAGAAGATGACCGTAGAGCGACAAACCAGACCACACGCTATGACAAAACTCTATGGTGAAAGTAAAGCATTTGGTTGAAGACAAAAATGACCATGAAACACTAAAAATTAAAGAGAATTTACTTTTACAAAATTTTTGTAATCTCCATATTCGATAGAAGGAGGAAACTCTTGAAAAATATGTATTTATTTGAATTAGTTCCAGGTCTTCTTCATCTATTGACTCACATCCATGTAAGATGTACGCCGCATTTTTCGGTGTTTGTAAAATTACCGCTAACTATCTCAATCCATAAATTAATTATTAGTTTTTTTTATGATTATAAGGTGGTATATTTTCTAGTGGACCTGATGGTCGAGTGACTAACGCTTTGGTTCTCAGTACCACAGATTTCGGTTTGGAGTCCCGGCGGTGCCATGAGTGTTTGTAGTGGTTCGGAATTCACTTTAAACCTGTAGGTCCCTATTTAATATGGCTGTAGAGCGTTGGACTGGCAACCTTACCCAGCGAAAAACATCTCCTGTTTCGAAATCTTCCAATTGGCAGACGGCTTTCACCCACAATGGGGCTGTTGTGGCATTGATGATGATGATATTTATCTAGCTCAGATATGCGATATATTTTTCTGCGAAAAGCATTTTAAGCGATGGCCATATAGAATTAATCTTTATGGAAAAAGTCCAGAGATTTTTCTCATTTTATTCGAAAGCGAATTTGTAAAAAAATCTCAAATTTGATTGGTAGATTTCAAGTAATCTTTCACTTAAAATTCCCATTTGACATACAAACAAAAGAGAGTAGTACAGATTCTACGTTTTTCTATAAAAATAAAGTACCTTTCAAAAATAATTTGAAAATCAAATAAGTAGATGCGTAGGTAAATAATAATAGGTTGTAAAAAACTGTATGAATTGGAAACAGAAGAAATTTACTTTTTGTTTTCTGTTTATAATTCATGAATCTGTATGCAACTTTTTGTTGCATAGTCACGACTTTGTGCGTGCTTGTCATTGTTTATTGTGAGGAAAAAGAATGAAAGAGTATCTTCTAAAAATAGAATGCTTAAAATTTTGTCATGCAAAAGGCAGAAATGGGGAAAATCCCGTAGATTCAGCACGAAATAAAATGTTTGATAAATGCATTGTCCATTCTTACAAACTGTTACGTATTTTTTTTTTTTTTTTCATTTTATGATTTTACGCACGTATTTCATATTATGTAACAACCATTACAGAAATTGTTCAGTCAGAAATTGTTAGACTGAAATTGTTTGGTTAATAATTTTTCTGTTAGCAATACCAGATTTTTAAATAAAAACATTTTATTTTTATTCATGGGCCTGAATGGCCAAGTGTCTAGCGCTCTGGAGCTCGGTGCCACAGGTTTCGGGTTCAAGTCCCGGCGGTGCCATGGATGTTTGTAGTGGTTCGGAATCCACTTTAATCAGTAGGTCCCGGTCTCCTATGACTGTAAGAGCGTTACGGAGCAGAAGTCAGACTTCTACCTACGGGTGCTCCATCAGAACAGAAGGTGCACCCCTCTTCCCTCCTTCCATGAGGGATACGACAACACAACAACATTTCTATTCATACTTTAAGTTGATGTAAAAAGTGGCAATATATTTGAAATGAGATGAAAAAAAAAAAAATCATTTTACTAGTGTAAAAAGTTTTCTAAGCCCGGTCTAATATGATTATTACTACTAAACCACACCATATCACTGCGCCTAGAACTGAGTTTCCCTTTTACAGTTTGGGAATGATGTGGGTGAGAGAAGAATGACTGGGTTCCGTGACGCTCACTAATCCATGAAACCATTTCAAACATCCATGGCACGACCGGGACTAGAAACCGAGACCTGTCGTACTGAGCGCCAGCTACTCGGCCATCAGGCATCCGGTCTAATATGACTGTATTGCGTTGAAAGTAGGGCGGACAACCCTAATCCGTAAAAAGAAAAGATCTCCTGCCTCGAAATATATAGATGTTACTGTTTTGTTGTGCTACAATTATGTGTTGTAAATATATAGATGTAATTACAGGTAAAAAAAATCAGTTGTGTATAGAAGGTCATAGAATAAATATTAATGTAGCAAAAGAAAAATGTTTAATATAAAGTTTACCCTTTTCATGCAATTTAGAATCCAAGCAAACAAATGTACGTGCATATGCTCTCATCTATAAAAAGTCTTTTACAATTACTGACGATGACTCTTGTGGTAAGATTACAACAGCAGAAATGCTGGATATAGTTCTAATCATTGCAATTTGAAATGGCCATTAATCAAATCATTGCATAAGTAAATTATCGGTTATTTCGACAGGTTTAGGTTCTTCCTTGTATTTGTTACCGAAATGAGAACGCAAAACTCGATAACTGAACCGGTTTTATATCGGGGATGGAAATTCATGGAATCTTGCATCCTTGCTAAAAATTATTTACATTTTTATCATAATATTTTCATAGAATTCTACGCTCTGACGAGGATAAAAATAATTCGAGATCCTTCAATCCTTCTTGATATTTGATTTTATCCATAATTTAATGGATGTTTGTGTTTAATGAAGTCAAGAATTGGAATCTAGATGGAATATAAACAAACTAAAAACAGAAATGTTCTCTTATTTATCAAAATGAAAGTATCTGATGATAATGTAAAATAATCATTTGTACGGAAAAATATGTAATTTATTACACTAAATTATCTGGTCTATTATAACCTAAATGAAAACATATCATGTTTTAAAATTGTAATCTTAATCTTGTCTTTAATTCTATAAAAATGGACAAACGCAATAATTAATATAAAAGCTACGGAAAAAAGATGTAAACTATTAAGTTATTTTTATAAAACCATGATTATATTTTGATATATAAAATTAAATATTTTTGTCGATGATGAGTTTCAATTGAGTATTATATAACAATAATAATAAATTATAATTTAGGTACTTTTAAATAGACATTTGTTATCATCAACTAATACGATTTCGTTAATTAAATTTAAAATAAATAGCTATCGATGTTACAAAAATAATTAGTACAATGGTTTAAATTTGGCTTAATTTGCTTGCGCAAAATATTTACAAATTTGATGGTCTTTTTCAATTAAATCATTAATACTTAGTAAAACTACTTTCGTATCAAAATAATCTACTTTTATAACATATAATCTGATGAAATCATTTATTCATAGAAGCGAAATGAAAGAAATAAGTATAAACAAAACAAATGGACTAAAAATGTATTGATGAGATAGACTTTATAAGAAAAAAGACTTTTTTTCGGCACTATTTTGAATGACCCAAGTTTAAGCATTTTTATATTGGTATCAGATAATGCCTATTATTTGAAAAACAATGACTTAGGGATATAGTTATTTTCCATATTATTGCCATCCCTCATTACTTATATAATATATTTCCAATAATAATTTTGCATAAATAATTGAATCATCTATTCTACACAATTGATTAGGTGGCCTGATGGCCAATAGGCTAGCGTTCTGCCAGTTGGTTCCACAGGCTTCAGGTTCGAATCCTGGCGGTGGCATGGATGTCCATATTACTGTTTCTGCTATTTCCATATTATTACCATCATTTCTTTACTTATAACATTTTCCAATAAATAACCTTCCATAAATAACTGAATCATCTATTCTTCATAATTGATTAAGAATTGTAATACGAAATTGAAATAAAAATAGCTTAGTTTTGATATCGTATTTACATGAAAGTAAAAGGGATTACCCATATTACTTAGTTACAAATGAGAATAGTTTTTTTTTTTTAATTAATATATATACATTTATTAAGTTACATTCAAAATCTTAAAACTCACACAAAAATTAACATACATAATAATTAATATAGATGCGAAATAAAACGATTATATAGGCTATTTATTTTTTTAAAATATCACTATTATGTAAAAATTAATACGTATACAGAATGGTTTTAATAGTATAAATTTTGTTATCATGAAACTTAATTTTCTTTCTATATTTAATAATTTTTTTCTTTGAATGTATGTTGCCGTTTATAGTTGTGCAACAAATTTGACATTCCTTGCACATAATAAATAAATATTCTTCATAATAATACGTACCTAAGTACCCTTGATAACGACGACGATGAAGACTTCATATTCAAAATTTCAAATAATCGGAACTCTGATTTGGTTGTTGTCACGTTAGTTTTTCACGTCACCAAGCGAAGACGAAAAGATATCACGTCACGATCTCTCCGTTCACTTTGAACTTTCATTGGAAGTTAGCAAAGAACTTCACTTCATCGTACTCGCCGTTTCTCGTATCCCTCAAAAACCTTGAAGGGTTGCTGAATGGTTTGTGCTATTTATTCAAATAGGGGAAAACGGAAATCAGATGGATGCGCCAATCTAGCCAAATTTTTCTTGTCTTTCACTTTGCGATTTGTTTGTAAACTGACCACGTATCATTCAGATGAGATTTAGATAGGATAGAAATGGAGTGGATTTTTTTTATGTCCATATCTGCCTTTACTTTAATTAGATTGCATCATTTATTTTTCTTATTCAATACGGTGCCATTCATGTTATTTCAATGATATGTATGTTTCTCGAGAAACTTTATTAAGGAACATCACTGCAATCTGTCAGTGATATTGTTTGGGAAGGTCCTATGTGTAAAACATAACTGATAAATGTTTAGATAAGTTACATTCAGGTGGAGTAATTTCACATTCATCTCTGATTTTGTCAATTTTATAGATAAATTAAATAATTTATATTTTATTGGACAACGGAATTGGTTTATTGGACTACAATTTTTTTTTTTTTTAGATTACAATTGGTTATATTTATGTTTTGTTGGCCTATAATTTGGTTTCATTTACTATTTGTTGGACTACAATTTTTTATATTTATGGTTTTTTGGACTACAATTGGTATTTTTTTATTGCGATTGGTTTTATTTGTTTTATTAGACTACAATTGGTTTTCTTTATGTTTTATTTGACTACAATTGTTTTTATTTATGGGTTTTTTTTATTGCAATTGGTTTTATTTTTGTTTTGTTGGACTACAATTGGACAACGAGTTAGATGCACAACACAATTTGTTGTGAAGTTATAGTTTTCAAATGCCGCGAAATTTTATCTGACATCATTCGCTATTAGAAGAATAGCTAAAACGTTTTTCAGCGTCGTATCAAAGAGAAATTGCTACATTTCACTCATATTTTTCCATCACAGTTATGAAAACAATGGCCCCATGAATAGCGTTTTACACGTCTTTTCACTCTCTACGACTCGTAATTAAATTGAATAGAAGGACT
Organism: Caerostris extrusa; assembly: GCA_021605095.1. Classification (NCBI taxonomy): domain Eukaryota; kingdom Metazoa; phylum Arthropoda; class Arachnida; order Araneae; family Araneidae; genus Caerostris; species Caerostris extrusa. The sequence goes on along the minus strand of BPLR01020335.1, from coordinate 53,620 downwards.
TTCCGATCGTCAGATTTACCTTCCTTCATATTTATCGCTAAGGTGGAAGTGACACATAACGTCGTGATGCACATTATGTATAAAAAAAATCCAAGAATTTCTGAAATGAAAATAAACTTTACATCCCTACCATAATGTATAAAAACTTTCAATAAATTTTTAGTTATTGGTAATTAATAATTTAGTTATAGTTAATAAAAATGGTATGAAACTCCACGAATTCAAAAATTTATCATGAGTGTTATTAAATTTTTAAAGACATTTGCAATATTTACAACGACGAAATTCAATAAATTCTCTTTTATGTTCCTACTTCGAAAGAAAAACGGCCCAAAACATTTTTGCTAACAATTTCCGTTTTTTCTTTAATTTTTTTTATTGATAATACATTATTTAATTTTTACATTACTTTAATTTCTAATAATAAATATTTGTTATCCATTTCATATTCAAAAGATCCAATTTATCATTTGAATTCTTTTTTGATATCACTCATTAACAATTATTTAATAGCAAAGGTCTAATTGTTAAATAAATACCTAAATCAATAATTATTTAATAACAATATGCTTCCATTGGAATCATTTTCTCCGAATGTACATGCAAAGAAAATGGTTACAGGAATTTTCTCTCATGGTACTTCTATTCTATGCACACTTTTGTAACAACTTACCACCCACAATAAATATAAGGTGTTTCTACGTATGCTAAATAGCTTTACATGACAGGAAACTAAAGGCGTTTTCGATTTCTTGTACTCAAACATTGCATTCTAAGACAAAAAGCGAAAAAAAAAGCCTCACCTTACTGGCAAATAACTCACGTCATCTTAGCAAATAAATTAGAATACTTTTTTCTTCGTTTTACGAGACACACCTAACTCTTTCCAGTAGTAATATTTATAAATTGGATATACACTTTTTTTTTTTTTAAATTTGATGCTGATGATTAATTCATAATTTCACTCATATTGTATAATGTTTATTTAGTATCTCCTCAATACTATTTTTCCGAAGAGATTTAAGGTCAATTGAAAAGCAAAGATTAATTAATGAGACTGATTAATTTCAACTAGTTCACTGTTAGTTTTGCTTTTAAAGTATACATTAACTTTGGAATTTTAATTAAAAATAGTTTCACAGGGCGAAATATTGAAATGTAAAAATAGGTTACTATGAACAAATCTCGCGTCGCAGATTCTCGTCGGTCCACTGAATCTCACGTAGCAATGCCAGCAAACCTGAAGCCAGAGGGTATAAAATTAGGCATTTGATTGGCTGCCTTTCTACTACATGGGGTTTTAATTCAGATGGAAACAGATTTTAACTCTTCTACTGATGAAGTTCATGAATTTGTTCTCACTGATACTTTATCAGCAAATTTTGATAGGATTCTTCTTACTATATAGCAGGATTGGTGAATATGCCGCCTAACATAAAATCAAAAATTTCATCAAAACACTAAAATTTTGCCCCCTATTTTTATTTTTATTTTTTAACTTATTATTTTTTAAATTCTAATTAGAAAATTAAATAAATTTTGGAGATTAATGGCATTTTAAATTTATTTAGATACATATCTACCAGTGATCTACCAGTACTCAATACCTATCTATTCAGTGATTGAACTACTGTATCTGTTCAATTATTTATAAAATACATCTAAAAGAAGAAAAGACACATTACACATTTTATTTTGCTTATTCGTCATAACGGTTATGATAAATTTTACATCCATTTATTGTGTTATTTTTTAACAACTGATTTATTTCAAATACGGATTGAGCCATTTTCTTTTTTTCACACCGACCAAGGAAGACAAGCTTTTCAACAACAACACAAGTTCCAACATCCTTATGTATAGTATGCATAAATAAAATACATAGAATTAAAAAAAAAGAGATTAAAAAACACTTAACTTTTATTCAAATAATAAACGCAGATTTTTATAGGATTAAAATTGTTGAATTTTTTTCTTAATACATACTATAACTCAAAATCTCATACTATAACTAAGTTTTCAAACTAGAAAAATATGTTATAGTACACAGTAAAAACTCCATCCATGAATTTTGACGTAATTCAGAGCTTTATTTTAATTCTCGCTTTTCAATTTCTGTTTAATTCTTATTCTTATTCTTTTTAACTACAAACGTTTTGAAATACAATCATTTTCGTAGTCTTGTAACTGCGCTTCCTCCTACGCACTGCAAGAGCGCCCCCTATGGAGTTCAGGAAAATGATCAATGTCCTCGCGACGCTCACCCTAGAGGAAGTACAGCGCAAAATGTTTAGTGCAGCGTAAGCACGCGGTTTTGTTGAAAATATTTGCTTTGTAATTTCTCATTCCGAGAGGAAATATGTGTAATTCAACCCTGAATATAAATTGGCCTTACAGACTCTCACCCGAAATGGTAGTATATTCCGCCCCTCCCGCGCAAACCAAAGTATCGGGTTTTCGGATTAGGAGTGGAATTCTTCCAGAATAGAGTTACATGTTTTTAAATGTGTTAAATATTTTCTGTAGTTAATTGTGCGTATGTGGTGTTTGTGCGCGTGTAAATAAAGCTATGTGTTCTCAAACCTGTGTTCTAAGTCACAACCCAGCACACCCAGTTACAATCCAGCTGCCCAACCGACAACACCACAGTCTTTAAAAAATTATTTATTAGCGATATACATTCAGAATGAAATAAAAAATTATGTAAAAAACAATTTAGAAAAAATAATAAATGTAATGATTTTAAAAGTAATTTACTTATTATTACGCGTCTACAATGTGAGATTGACAAGATATAGAGATCAATACATTCTTTTGTAATTAATGGATTAGTAAAATATTTTCCTTTTAATATTCATAATGAAAACTATTTTGAAATTTTGCGCATGATATCAGTTGCTTTCTAAAATAACTATTATCAACACATGATTAATAATTATTAAAAATGTCATCATAAAATACTAAGGTTAAAAATAAGCCAAAAGTTTTAAAAATCACAAAATTACAACATTATGCTATTAACTATAAATTTTAATTAAATTCGTCATAGATTCTTAAACCAGTAAAAAAAAATTCCATGCCAACTAAACAAGGCAGTGAAATAGATGATTTTATTTCGATGCTTTTAAAATATGTACATTTAGGAATTCATTTGAATATTTTTATTGCATGAAAATTAATAATTTTAAGGAACTAATTTTATGATAGCATTGAATAGCATAAAATGTGAATACTTTTATATTTCTTAAAAGAATTTCAGATTTCTTTCATTTCTGTAAAACTTGAAACGGCTTTAATTCATGGAAAACATCACGCAATACCGCAATGAAATTCATTTTGATAAAAGTTTTGAAAGTCACACGGACTATTACGTGTCTTACAAAATAATATGGGTTTATCAAGTTAATAATTGAGCAACCTGGAAAATGCTTGTAAGTTATTATTTAGACGTCTCAAATTGCAATTATTCTGAATGACGATTTCAAAATTTGCGTGGTTACTGAATAAATGATATATTTCTGTAGTATAATGACTAAATAAATTGTATTCGACTGCAGTATAATAACATATAAAAACTACATTCTCAATACACAGTCGTAAATAAAACTATTCAATCTAATTACATATCATTTATAAGTTACAAGTATGGTTTCTAAAATTGAGGATATATGCTACAATTTCTCTTTGAATATGCACAAGACTTATTAAAAATGCAGCAAGTTAAAAATCAAAACAAATAATTCAGTAATATTTCTATTAGTGTAATTTTTGCGTCAAAAAAAAAGATATAAATTTACAAATATCAAATGAGAATATACATCTTGTACATTGTAAAAATTTTAAAATTTGGTGTAAAAAAATGATTAATTAATGTATATTTTAAAAAATTCATATTCATTACTATCCAGCTATAATGAAAACGTTTTATGAGAGTTAGGATTTTGTGCAGCCTACAGCCTATTATACCGGGCTGTAAGTGATTTCAGTAAAGTCACAGAATGGCTTTTTTTCCTAACTTAAGAAAAAAAGAACATTTGAATGGATGTAATTTAACACTTAGAATTCAGACAATTAATAAAAGGTAAGAAGTTAATGTGCATAAGTAGTTAAAATGCATTTCTGTATATCTCCTATCTGTGGATATATTAAAGGGGTATCCCTTTACACTCTTTATAATCACATCTTCATTATTTTGAACTACATTATTATAAAGGGTTTGTAATTGTATTTTTTTGTATAGCCTTTTCTTTAAGAACGGCTTTTAAATGGATTGGCGAACGGTCTGAGTTGATATCAGAATTTGCATTTTTGCATGATAATTTTGATAGATCTTGTACTATTTTTTCAAAATTTTCTTTACTCCTAAGATAGTATTTTTAAAGGATTTTTCAACAATCATATTAATACCATGAAGTATCAATCCCATTGAGATCTGGAAATTCAGTTGGAATGTAAAATTTTATTCTACAGTTGTCCAATAATAGCTTAATTTTAGTTGTATCTATGTTTCGTATGTTACAATCCGTCATCTTATTAAAATACGAAACTTGACCTTAAGCTCAAGTTTTTCAGGACTTTCAAGTGTTTTTTCCTTTATATCCAAATACGTCATTTTCCAATATTCTACATTAGATCTGGAAATTCAAGAGAAATGTAAAATTTTATTCAAATTGTCCAACTTGTCCTGTATCTGTATTTACCCATTATCTTGTTGAAGTATAAACCTGACCTTAAGATCAAGCAACCCAATTTTAGCTGTATTTATTTTATATTTTTGACCTGTAATATTGTTGAAACACGATACTTGATCTTTTGAAGTAAAGTTTTCATATATATCACTATTTAATTTTTTTTCCATTGAATAAAAACTCAAATTTCTTGTCCCTTTACAGAAATACAGCCCCATAAAAAGTTATCTCCACTATACTTGGTACTTTAGAGAGGTAGGGCTTTCTCCAAACATAGCATACACATCCCCACAAAAAAAAAGTTATTTTACTGAAATCGCGAGATTTTTAAATTTTAGCAAATGCGATCCTTTTATTTCGATTTCCCTTTTGAAAGTTTTCTTTTTCCCACGATAGCATTGTAACTTTGTTTTCGCTCTATTTTTAAATTGCTAGTGCAGAAAGATCTTTCTTAAATTTCTAACAGTATATTTCGCAATTGTTGTAGTGTTTACCTTATATTGTTTTGTAATATCTCAAATGATTGTTTTGTAATTCAAATTATTCTTCCTTAGCCTTTTTATATATTTTTATTTGTCATTTCATTTAAATTTAAACTTTTTAAAATATTATTAAAATTTACAAAATATTATTCACAAAATCATTAATCAAAAGAGTTAAAATTGATTATTCTCTTAGATCATTATTATTTCTCTTGCTATGCAGTAAATTGTTTGAAGGTTTATTTGTGACCGATCAAAAATTGTAGAATCCACTTTTTATGGTTTATTAATTTTTTTAGATTGTTAATATTGATTTTCACTTAACAGTTCTTGATAGAGTGTCTCTTGATATTTCTTTACCAATTTTCCTTTTCAAGAAAATAATGTTCACTAATTTGCGATTAAAAACTGGAAACATTTTGAAAATTATTTATTTAAAATGGCTATAAAGTAGATATAATAGAGTTTTTGATATCGTACAATAACGATAATGTTAAATTCTATGCCTCTCTGAATTTGTTTTTATGTATCTAAGCTAGGTTACTATACAAATTAGTGTAACTACAAAAAAAATGTGAAGGTATTGTTATAGTAATATGAAAATTCTTCGGTAATAATTTTTGTGAATATATAAATAATTTATAATTAGAATTAATTTGTTGTTTTTATATTTATTAGTATTTCATATTATTATTCAATTTCTTATATTTCTGTTTTGTATTAATACATCGATTATATATGGTATCAAGCAAAATATTAAATATACTTTTTGATATAATTGGTAACATTGTCAAGAAATTCAATATAAATTCCAAAATTACCATATATTACTTAAGATTTTCTGAAAATCTCTTCTGAGATTTGATAATTTTTCTGTGAGATCTTGAGCTACTCACTACTAATAATAAAAACTTGATGTTACTGACATATTTCTGGCCTTCAGTATTTATCAATTTCGTTTTTGTTTTGAAAACAAGCAATATGTATCATTATCATTATTGATAAATCTTTGTTGTCAATCAATCATTCTTTCAAAACAAGCAATATTGATCATTATCATTATTGATCAGCCATTGTTGTCAATCAACCATTATTGAAAACAAGCAATATTGATCAATCGTTGTTGTGAAACAATCATTATTGAAAAAAAAGCAATATTGATCATATTGATAATAATCTTGTAAAACTTGATGTTACTGACATATTTCTGGCCTTCAATATTTATCAATTAGGTTTTTGTTTTGAAAACAAGCAATATTGATCATTATCATTATTGATCAATCTTTGATAAAAATGTCAATCAATCATTATTGAAAAAAAAAAGATAGTAATATTTCAAGCAATATTAATCATTATTATTATTAATCAAATACCATTGTTGTCAATCAGTCATTATTGAAAACAAGCAATATTGATAAATCATTGTTGTCAAATAATAATTATTGAAAACAATTTTTTTCAATATTGATCATGTTGATAATAATCTTGTAAAACTTGATGCTACTGACATATTTCTGGTCCTTCAGTATTTATCAATACTGTTTTTGTTTTGAAAAGCAATATAGCAATAAAAAACGCACAAAAATTTCAACAAATAAAAAAACACCAACTATTAAATTAGCCCATTACTACATATGAGAAATAGGCGAGAAAAAAAAAATTTGACTTGAATTTTTTTTTTTACAAACAGTATGTATGTAAGATTTTGACTTAACAGTATATGGTGATAAAAATTTAAATAATAAATTATGGAAAGATGAATATATACAAACAAATTGTTAAAAATATATACAAACACACAAAAATAACATGACTTTTATTTAAAAGCAAAAAAAATGTTATGTTTAAAAGTAAAAAACATTTCAATCAAGATAAAAAGTGATTCGTGATATTTCATTTCAAGAAAAGCATGTTTTCATTATACAATCTTTTCATAATATCCTGAAGCGTAGTGCAATGTTAATGGGCAGTATCATTCAACCTATATGTGCAAATTGTTAGGATGTAATATCGATAATCTTCGGATACCTGTAATATGAAATGGTATAACAGTTGATAATAGATTTTGGTATTGTCACTCAAGAAGTTAGCATGAAAGAAGTTGGCATTAAGCCCACAATACTCACGGAAGAGACGAGTAGGGTAAAGTGTTTTTCATTCTTTTAACATTCATTTATAAAGGATGCAACATCCTTCTAATAATATTAATCATGTCCTTATATCCTAACAATAATTCTCCTTTTTTTTGTGCTGTTTTCTTTGCCATAAATATATTATTCCGTGGAATATATATCTTTCAAATATTACCAAAGCTTGAATCACTCGATATAGTAAATGCTACATACATTTTTTTTCTCCATAAATGCTACGATAACGTCTTTACAACAATGTATTACTGCTATTATAAATAATTTAAGCCAACTTAAAGTGTACTTTTTTTCAGGTTTTGTAGCTGGAAAAACACGCACAAAAATATACATTCAAAATGACCTTAATCTCAACTTCATCTCCACATTAGCTAAACCTATATCTTCGAGCCATATGTACCAATGAACACTCCTCTGATCGTCCACGCCAGGTAGGTACAATCCATTTAAATTGCTGAATGGCCAGTAAAACACCCACCAGCCTCCCTGGAATTGGGCGGCGAATGAATGATGATCTCTGTCTTTAGTGGCAAATCTTTTACGATCATGATATCTCATGCTGTCACCTTGAAAAAAAAATATATATGCATATATAATATTATACAACTGACTTGTAAAATATAAATAATTGTAACATTTTATTGAAAAAAAAATTTTTTTTTATATTTCCAATGGCAGATTATGAACAGTTACAGCAAAAAGAAAAGAACAATGAAAAATAAAAAAAAAAAAGAATATTGAAACATTTTTTACATTATTTATAAAAATAGGATTTAGGAGTTAAAACCTTAATAAGGACAACATTTTTTGTCGCTACTTCTTGTAATAGAAAGAAGCATCGATGGCACTAAATAATTATAGATTTATTGGATGATTTAGAGTTAATTACTATTTTTAGAAATTCATATTTTACAAAAATAAGAAATTTATGGCAACAGAAAAGAAATGACACTGCAAAGATAATTACACAAATTTATTTCTTGTAACAGTTAAACTGTTGTGCATTATAGCAAATGTAGTACAGATTTATCATTTTGCTATTCATACTAAAATTATGCAAAGAGTTTTGGACTGCATTATGCAGCATGTACACTGAAAGTACATGTAACATATCATTCAATACTTCTCCGGTCTGACACATTTATGGTAACACTTGGAAGACCCATATGATTTTTGCAACCTTCAAACAATACATGCCAAAATTTTATGAAATTTTGATAATTAGTTTACAGGTTACAGAGTTTTAGTGACCTCAATTTTGTAATTTTCAAAACAATGGATAAAAAAAAGAATTTCGCGTGTTGATTAAATATTGTTCTTTGATAGGGAAAATACTGTTGAAACCAAACAGTGGCTTGATAAGCATTATGGAGACTCTGCACCAGATATATCAACTATCATTGACTGAAATGCTGAATTTAAAAGCGTTCATACATACACTGATGGTTCTAAACACTCTGGTCATCCAAAATCGGTAGTTGTTCTTGAAAACAAAAAAAAAAAGTCCACAAAATAGTTTTGAAAGACATTAAAGTGAAAATTACGTGAGATAGCTGACACCTTAACGATAGAAGAAGGTAGTGTGTTTATAATTTTACACGAAAATTTGAGCATGCATAAGTTGCTTTCGCAATGGGTGTCGCGTTTGCTCACACAGGACCGAAAACAACAACGCATCGACGATTCAGAGCGCTGTTTGGAACTGTTCAAGCGAGATAAGAAGAATTTCTTGTATCGGTATGTGACAATGGTGAAACATGGATCCACTACTACGTACCTGAAACAAAATGATCGTCAGCTGAGTGGACAGCAACCGGTGAAAATCGTCCAAAGCGGCCAAAAATTCAAAAATTCAGCAAGCAAAGTTGTGACGTTTGTATTTTGGGATACGCATGGTAGTTTGTTCATCGACTATCTTGAGAAAGATAAAACTGTTGATATCGAATATTACATGTCATTATTGGATCGAATGAGTGTAGAAATTAAGAAGAAAAAAAATTGCTGTTTCACCAAGAAAATGGCCAGTGTCACAAGTCGATGAAAACTATGGTTAAATTGAATGAATTAAGTTTCGAATTGCCTCCCCACCCACAGTACTCTCCAGATCTGGCCCCAGCGACTATTGTTTTTTTAGACATTGAAAAGATGTTCCAGGGAAAGAAGTTTGTCTCAAATGAAGAAGTGATTGGCGAAGCTAAAGCCTGTTTTGAGAGCAAAGATAAATTGTTCTACAAAAAAAAAAAGCATCGAAAAGTTGGAATGAATGCATCACTCTTCAAGGAGAGTATGTTGACGAATAAAGTCAATTTCTATTAAAAAAAAAAAAAAAAAAAATTTTTTTTTTTTTTTTTTTTAGCAAGGCGGAGACGTATTGAGTGATGTGTTACATGTAATGATGGAGAGTCATATTATTCCTTAAGAAGTTTAATGGATTGTTTAGACCTGCAGATTTACGTAGCAAGTTCAAGTACAATTGATAATTGATTTTTTTTTATACAAATTGTCCATTTAATATAATGTCTATTTCATTTATTATAAATTGAATTTTGTTGAATTTATTGTTACTCCAGTTAATAATCATGTTGTTTGAAGTCTATTTATTTGGAAAACCACATTTAATGAAAATTGTAGTTGAGCATTAGGGTCTCACATAACACAAGGAATCTCATTTTGTTATTGTTGAAATTGTTAATCCTACCTTGGTGGGTGTGTTAATCCTACCTTGAGTGAGCCTAACCCAAGTAGGATAGGAGAAGATCGGGATTGAATATGTGTAACATATGAGTACAATGGTATAAAAAAGGAATTCTCTTTGAATTTAAAATGTTTTAAAGATACAAAAAATAATTCTGCAATGAATAATTATAGAACTACATATTAACATCAAAAGAAACGTAAAAAAATGGAAAAGGGTGATTCCACCAATCATGCCTCAAGAAGCTAATTACGAACATGGTACCAGAAAGTAAGTGTTGTCTTAAGTAAAAAAAACAATAACGATTATTTGAGAGAAGAACTGTAGGTGGCTTATTTTCATTCAGATCATTAATTTATAATGTGTAAAAAATGAAAATAATATAAATGTGTGTTATATGCTTAGATTTAATCATTTTGATATTAGAGAACGTACAGATAATAGTAGAATTGCTTTCTCTCTATCTATATTTATATACATATTGTATTTAATATAACTCCCTTTCATTTATGTAAAAATGAACTTCGTTGACTTTAAGTGTCAAACTATTACTTATGAAAAATTAAGTCGATTATTTGTTGCCTATTCTCTTGTAACCCTGAATACTGGGATGTGGAAACATCTTATTACAAGACAGTCCCACGCAAAACTTTATTTAACATTTTACATTTGATCATTTTTGACGTGTTTTATTTGTATATAAAGATTTATAATTTATGGTAGAACATTTATTCATATTTTTTGTTCATGTGTGCATAACTGATTTATAGTTATTAAAACAATTATGTAAGCTAACTAAATAATTCAACAATTTATATAAAAATAAATATCATTGAAATCAAATAAAAATTTCCTGCAAAAATTTACTGACAACTGAAAACTATTGGTTTTAAATTAGTTTCCCACTAATAGAACAATTTGACTTTTGACAGCTAAGCAGTTATAGAATTCATAGTCCCACCTGTCTTCTTTGGATAGGCAGGTTAACAAGCCATGATTTCTTACTGTGCCAGCGACTGCAACAGCAAGCGTTTTACTGTTATGATATTGCATACCGTCGTCTTTAAATAGGGAGAGAAAGATGTAGTATCACAGAAATATCTTGGTTCACCATAGCTTTAATACAATTCACCATTGTTTTAATCTCAGTTTTATTTCCACAATATCCAAACATTTATTCTCGAGCCAAAAATATCAATGTACACTTGTTTTCTTACACTCGCTTGGAAGTTACAATGACAGAAAGGCCATACATAAACCTACTAGTTTACCTTAAATATGCCGGCTAGTGAAGCATGATCTTTGTCTTTAGTAGCAAACCTTTATGGTTCCGATATTGCATACCATCTCCTTTTAAATAGAGAGATATGCAGTGTTACAGAAATATAATGGTTCACCATTGATTCGTTATAGTTCACCATTGTTTTAATCACACTTTCATTTCCACAGTGTCCAAGCCTGTACTCGAGCCCCAAATACCAATGAAAACTTGTTCACTAGTTTGGATACACTGGCCTGGAAGGTACTGCCCATTTAAATGGCAGAAAGGCCATACATAAACCTATCAGACTCCCTTAAATATGCTGGCTAGCAAGACCTTGTCTATCTTGTATATTTTTGTCTTTAGTAGAAACCTTTTATTGTTATGATATTGTATAAAGTATCCTTTAAAGAGAGATATATGTAGTGTTACAGAAATATCTTGGTTCACCATTGATTCGTTACAGTTCACCATCTCAGTTTCATTTCCACAGTGTGCAAACCTGTATTCTCGAGCCACAAATACCAATGAACACTTGTTTCGTTACACTAGCATTGAAGTTACAGTCCATTTGAATGTCAAAAAGGCTATCCATAAAAACACCAAGCTCCTTTCAATATGCCGACTAACGAGGCATGATCTTTGTCTTTAGTAGCAAACCTTTTATTCTTACGATATTTCATACCGTCTCCTTTAAAGAGAGAGATATGTAGTATTACAGAAATAACTTGGCTCACCATTGCTTTTTTAAATTTCACCATTGTTTTAATATCAGTTTCATTTCCGTAGTGTCCAAGCCTGTATTCTCCAGACACAAATACCAATGAAAACTTGTTTGGTTGCACTGGCCTGGAAGGTACTGTCCATTTAAATGGCAGAAAGTCCATCCATAGACCCACCAGGCTGCCTTGAATATAGCGGCTAACGAGGCAAGATCTTTGTCTTTAGTAGCAAACCTTTTATTGTTATTATATTGCATACCGTCTCCTTTAAAGACAGAAATATGTAGGATCACAGAAATATCTTGGTTCACCTTTATTTTAATCTCAGTTTCATTTCCACAGTGCCCAGGCTTGCATTCACTAGTCACAAATACCAATGAACACTTGTTTGGTTGCACTCGCCTGGTAGGTACTGTCCATCCATAGACCCACCAAGCTCCCTTGAATAGACCGGATAACGATTCATGATCTTTGTCTTTAGTAGCAAACCTTTTATTCTTACGATATTTCATACCGTCTCCTTTAAAGAGAGAGATATGTAGTATTACAGAAATAACTTGGCTCACCATTGCTTTTTTAAATTTCACCATTGTTTTAATCTCAGTTTCATTTCCGCAGTGTCCAAGTCTGTATTCTCTAGCCACAAATACCAATGAACACTTGTTTGGTTGCAATCGCCTGGAAGGTACTGTCCATTTAAATGCCAGATAGGCACCCACCAGGCTCCCTTGAGTCTACTGGCTATGAAGCATGATCTTTGTCTTTAGTAGCACACCTTTTATATTTATGATATTTCATACCGTCTACTTTAAAGAGAGAGATATGTAGTATTACAGAAATAACATGGCTCACCATTGATTTATTAAAGTTCACCATTGTTTTAATCTCAGTTTCATTTCCACAGTGGCCAGGCCTGTATTCTCTAGCCACAAATACCAATGAACACTTGTTTGGCTGCACTCGCCTGGAAGGTACTGCCCATTTAAATGGCAGAAAGGCCATCCATAGACCCACCAGGCTCCCTTGAATAGACCGGCTAACGAGGCATGATCTTTGTCTTTAGTAGCAAATCTTTTATTGTTATGATATTTCATACCGTCTCCTTTAAAGAGAGAGAGATATGTACTGTTACAGAAATATCTTGTTAAATACGTAAATAAATTAAATATTTTAATTAATTGTTTACGGAAAAAATTGCATGCGTAGATTGCAACCGTAATATGTTAACCGATTTATATGGATATCATGTAGTTGTAATAGGTAATGTCATTTATGACATGAAACTCAAAAAATTAGAAAACAAATGAAAAATTTATATTTATTAATATTCTAATTAATTCTATTAATTATTTTCTAATTATTATTAATCATTTTCTAATTATTATATTAATCATTTTCTAATTATATTAATTAACAACGAAAGTAGCCTATACATGCACAAAATAACACGAAATATTTATTTAACGCCAAAACGAAATAAAATAAATGATTGTAATAATTGGCTTCTCTCATTAGCAAAAATAACAATTGTTATAAATAATTTTCACAAACCCACTCCCATTCACATCGCAATACCTGATTATACGCATATATATATATAGAGAGAGAGAAAGAGTAAAAAAAATTAGAGGGAGTATATGTATGTATATATATATATATGCATTGTTAGTTGTAGACTCAAATGTCAATGCTATTCCTTAATTAGATTAAATATCTCAAAATATATGATGTTTTTTTAAATCGTGTACACGAGTATCGATGAGAGAAAAGGAGATTATTTGTGCTATTAGATTATAAAATGTTTCGTGTTATGGGCATGATATCATAGATATATCATAGTTTCGGGCATGATATCATAGATATAAGAAGACATGATATTATACAATGCACATATTTTTTCTTAATTCTAATTCATCAATTTTATTAAATATTTTTGTCAAAAAACTTTATTAAATAAAGAATGTGACTTGAACCAATTTTAATTAACAAATTTAAATCAAAGCTTTGTGTCTGCTTTAGGTAGTTAAGTAAATCTGCAGGTCAAAAAATTCCTCTTTGAATTCGTCTATAATTCTGAAGATGAAAACGAATCGTCTATAATTCTGTAAGACAAAAGCGACTGACAAAAAATCAACATATCTGGGTTTTGTTAAAATGGAACAAAAAGTATAAACTTGGAGTTACTTAAACCCCCAAAAAGTGTAAAAATGTAAACATACGAGGGTAAGGTGAAAAGCTATTGGCCTGACACAGAGATGGCCCTCCGATCAGTAAAAATTTATGTTTCCTGCCTGGCTTTTATTAGCATTATTACTCATGGGACAACTACATGAAAAGATGTTTAAGCATTTCAAAAGAATATGAACATTTTTCTAGGAAGAGTCGAGAGAAGAATATTACGCAGATAACTTTCAAACTCTTATGATACCTTCTGACAGAAGGTATCAGAAGAGAGTGGTGACACAATTTCCTCAAACTACTTTCATTTGATCCTAAAAGACTTTGCGGGACTTTTCGAAATACATTCAACTCATTGATATGCATTTACATAAATTTTAAAGAAAATTGACGTCGTTTGACGTCTATAATCGTAATTTTCATTTTTTGATGAGCAGGAAATCAAACTTCTGATTAGTAAAGTTCTGAGACATGGAATATCAGTATATGAAGGAAATCCAACCTAATTTGGTACACAGCAATACTTTCCAAGTTATAATATCAATGATTATATATTCTTATATTTATATATATATTACGATTATAAATTATATATTATAAATTATACGGCGGTTATATATCCTTCGTGTTTATTTATTTTTTAATGATATCTGTTGTCCTGTAAACTTGCCATTGGAAATTAAAAAAAGGCGATAGATGGAGTACAACGTAGATCTGCCTCCTCGTGGTGCACTCCGGGTGACGTCTGATGCTGGAAATTTGTCTACAAATATGGCCTTCAGTTTAACTCTGTGAAATTCTTAGAGTTTTGCAGTGAATCGAAGGTGGGTTGTTCCAAAACAAGAGAGGGGGTAATTAAAAAGACCCTTAGGTTCTCCTTTGAGGATGTTACCGCTAGAAACAGTCACAAGTTCTGAGAAGATATTATTCACGATATACCTGAATAGCTCAAAGAAAAATCGAGGCATTGCTATGACTTTTCTGTGGACACGATTGTCTCTGCAGGCACCTTCACAGAATTAAACTGAATCCTGACCTTTCCTGTCTCCTGTGTGATAACCATTAAGAATTGGATATGTCTCAACTTGCTTCCTGTTCTGAACTGCCTCCTCTTTCTTTATGGAAGCTTTATTGGATTGCCAGACTTAAGCTGAAGGATTAACTGATGATATTTGCTTCTGCCTTGTTCTTTGTATTTATTTTTTTTTTATGATTTATTTTTTTTAAATCTGTTGTCCTGTAAACTTGTCATTGGAAATAAAAAAAATATTAGCGACAATAGAATCTTTGCAGTTAATTTACAGTTTTTTTGTTATCACTTTATTTTTCCGTGTAATATGTTGTAAATGAATTTTCAATGCACATATTATCTATTGAATCACCAAGAAAATTTCACCAAAATTGTTACCATAACATGAAAAACCAGAAGGAAGAAGATTATTATTTTTAAACATTTTTCTTGTACTTTGAATTAAACTTATGCTTTGCTTTTATTATTATGTTTAAAAAAAGTTACCTGCATCTCCACTGTAATTGCTTATATGCAAAGTATAGCTGCCAGATTCATCGTCTATGCGAAAATCTTTATAAACGGCAAATCGACGGTTTCCTTGGATGTCTTCTAAATCAAAACGAATTTCGCACGGTCCCTGGTTGCTTAATGCATATATGTTGTCGTTACCTGGAGAAAAGTAATAAAATAAATCAATGAAAAACAAAATCAGTAGAAATTTGAAAAAAAAAAGAATTAGCTAAAAGAGAGAAAAAGATATATTACAACCGATAACAGAATACTCAAAGGAACAGCGGTAATTACCGTTTTATTCAATTCCTTCTATTAGCATACAGTCTCCCTATATATATCTTGTTCAAATTTTCAATAGTTCATAAAATACTTTTTATTCATCCACTCAAGTTCAAATACATTTTTGTTGAACTTGTAGTGCTTGACACTGGATGTTAATGCAGCTTTTTCAAATATTAATTCATTCATTAAATTTAATTCATTAATAAATTTAAATTTAATTCATTAATAAATTTATTCATTAAATTTAATTCATTCATTTTAATTCATTAAAGAGTCCTTTAAGGACTTACGGACTTTTTTTAAGTTGAAGGACTTTTATGAGGTTAAACATAATCGATGGTTCTTTATGTATACATATCTATCTATATATATATATATATTAATTTATTAGTTTCAGTTTCAAAGAATTGTTTTCATTGTAGCAATAGATATCTTTTTAAATTTTTAATTGCTATTTTTTTCAAACCTTTTCTTTGTCTCCAAATTGTTAAAAGTGAATAATGAGCATTAGTAAAATCTGCAACCAACTATTGAGTTCGCTGATCGCTGGCGACTTGATGATTGTTTGAATAACACTAAAATATTGAGGAAAGGACTGGCAAAGACTGTTCAACTTCAATTTTACTCTTGAATTATAATTAGATTATTTGAAAACGTGCTGAAACGTTATTAGAAACGTTCAAAATTGATCAAAAGCAATTCCTCAAAACAAAAATGAGTTAACATAATTTTTGAGTTCTCTAGAGAACATAATGCATTTAAATTTTTTTAAATTCTTTTAACATAATTAGTGTTCCCAAAAACTGTTTCAAATGGTCAAAACGTTTCGATATTTGAGAAAATTTGCGACGTCGATTTGATTTTAAGACCGCGTCTTTTCCTACTGTTTATTTTAAACAGGAAGAAATATGGCTATAATAAGTTACCCGATTTTTAAATTTGAAGCAAGAGGTGATGGTTTAAATTGCAATTTTTAATGATATAACAACAGCAAATTGAACATACCTAACCAGAAATCTTTTGTTATATCTCCGAAACCCGTTTTGTAGCTGTGCCAATTCAAGTCAAATCTCTGCTGAACAGGAAACTTACCTCTACGTTGAATTACCTGGAATGTTATCATGTAAAAATCTTATTTATTTAGTAGAATTAAAATGCAAAATTGATCCGTCGTTTCTCCCTGGAGCATTCAAAAGAAAAACGATGTATACGGGGCAACAATTAATGCGGGTCAATACGGGAATACTGCATTAATTAATAACAGGATTTTATATAACATAGTAATTATTATTATTATTATAACATTTATTATACAGGATTATTGCATTAATTAATATATTCACCCTGTTGTAGATACATACAGCATAAAAAATTCGTACATACTAAGATATTAAAAAAATATTTATAAAAGAACCTCATCTATTTATTTCTTTAATATGTTTGGTAGTTTCGGTTTGATTATTACAAGACTTTTTTTCAATTCCTTCTATTAGCTCACACTCTCCCTACATATATCTTGTTCAAATTTTCCATCTTTCATAAAATACATTTTATTCATCCAATCAAGTTCAAATACATTTTTTTTAACTTGTAGTGGATGACACTTGATGTTAATATAGTTTTTTCAAATATTAATTCAGTAATTAAATTTAATTAATTATTTTTAGTTTTTTTTTTAGATTTAAGTTGCATATATCTACCAATAGATGGCGCCAGATAAATTTAATAAAATGAATGAAAATTATTTATAAAGGACTTTTTGCAATATAGTGAAAAAAAAGTAGGAATTGACTTAAAAATTTTTTTTTTTAAATATTATTTATAATCAAATAATGCATTTTAAATATTTACAATCTTTTATCTTTTTCAATTATTACATTAGTATAAATAAAACTTTTCAAAAGTCAGCAAACTTTTTGAAGCTGGGAATTGACCTTTAGAGAAATAACCTAAATTGATGGTATTTACATTGTTAAAATAGCAAATGTACTGGGAGGGTTGAATTAACATGGTGAATACTGGAAATGAATGATGAAGGAATGGTGAATCTAGGTTCCTTATGGTTTTAGGATTATTTAATGCTATCATTGCAACATATTAATTAGTATTATTACAGATTATTAATCTTAAATATCTAAAAAAATCGCTTATAGTTAATTAATAATTTGCAATCTATACTTTAAGTATCTCATCCCAACAACACCCAGTTACAATATGGTTGCTCAACCAGCACACTACAAGTTTTTATAATCGCGAAAACTATTTAACTAACTTGATTTATTCTATGGAAAAAGTTTGTTCTTTGAAACACTAAAGGATCATCGTTCAAGGTAGGAGACTAAACATATTGTCAAATTTGGGGATTAATCGTTAAATCTGCTAATTTTGGCTATCAATTTAGTGAGATATAGAGAGATGACGAGGAAAAATGAATGAAATGTGGCAAGATGCTATACAAGATTTCCATAGATGAAACTGCATTTTCAACTTACATATAATGAATTCAGCATTATTGCAAAGAATTGCTCATTTTCTTGCATTCGATAATGTGATTAAGATATAATCAAAAATGTTACTTGGAAATTATTATTAAATTTTCTTTTGCTGAAAAAACTACAAGAGAAGCAATAAATTAACCTAGATTCGTTACAGTATTACGATTAGATACCCTGCCATGCTTTAGCATGACATCTAATGCTTTGTTATGATTTATGCTTTGCTATTAATTTTTAAAGTTACGTAATTATTTATTAATTTAAAAAGTAGAAAGTATTAATTTAAGTTATTCGAAAAATAAATTTACAAAATGTCTTTTAAAATCATAGTTTAACATCAATTAAATAAATTATTAGTTAATAAATTATAAATTTAACATAATAGTTAAATTTATAATTTATTAGTGTTATCTGCGTTATTCCGACAGTAAAATGCAATTGGCCATAGCTGCATAAAAACCTGTAAATGCACTTTCCTATTTAATTATTACCCATCTTTATTAATTGGTAAATAATTGTTTCATTTATACTAATTTATTTTTTTTTCATGGCTTATGTGAATTATTATCTTTAATTCAATGTAAAATTGTTTTTTTTTACAGTAATATGTTAATCCTTCACAGTATTAAACAAAATACTAAAATATTGTCTGACTGGTCAAAACGTGGTGATGAATTTGACCATCTTACATTTTTTTTAATATAATTTGAAGTATTTATTAATAAGATTGCTCATTGAATTAGTTTATAGAGGAAAACACTTTTGTATCATTATTTTCATTAGTCTATTAACTGCTAACACGTATGAAATTTAAAAAAAAAAAAAAAAAAAAAAAAAAACATTTACACTGTCTTTATAAATATTACAGATTTAATTAATTATTAGTTATTATTAATTTTAAATTAATAGTTTATTAAATTAACTAATTTCGTAATATTAATATTATTTAAAGTAAATTATAAATAATTCAATATGTAAAAAAATCAATTACTGCAAGAGCCCATGAAATAAATTTTTCAAAAATAATTGTGCATACCGTCCATCCTCCATCTACATCCATATCACAGTATACTCTCAAGGATTTGTTCGTAACCGTTGGCCATATCGTATAGATTCCACTCACGTCATGTCCTTGCGCCATGACGTCAGAGCAATCCCTCGGTTTGCTGACATAAGAGATGGTTTTCAGCTCCATTTCTGAAAAGCATTTATGGAACACTTACTAAACGTGCATTAGGATATAAAATCAGAAATTCAAACATTATTTATTAATTAATTTAATAATATTTGGCTATTTGAAAGGTAAGTCGAGGCATACAAGACTAACATTTTTACATAATATAGGACCACAAATACCACCATACATTCTATACACTCAAAATCAAGCAAAACTTTTCTATACACGAGAGACGATAAATTTGAATTTATGCAAATTATAACCATTTATTCAACCATATGGCAATGTAAATCACAACTAATAACTAAAGCTATAGTCATTAATTATATACTTAATATTTTGTAATGGATATGAAAATCTCTATTCTAATAGAATGTTTTCTCCATCACAGCTATGTCTCTTATTTTTTTCATCGTATGATTATTTAGTGAAGTACTTTATGTTTTTCAAGCGTAATACTACTGTGCCCAAAAAGTAAGACCAATTATTTTTTTTTTCAAGCACTCTTTTATTTATTCTTCCAAATTTATTTCATCGCCTTCAAAGTAATCCCCTCCGGACACAATGCACTTATGCCAACTTTTTTTCCAATCCTCAGTGCATGCTAAAAAGTCATTGGCAGGGATGGCCTTCAAAGCACTCGGCGATTCACTCAATCGACTCCAAACGGTGTCCCCGGACTGGTCTTTTGAGTTTATTGAATAGCCACACGAATTAAATATTGACCTTACTTTTTGGACACAGTAGTAAATCATTGTAGTACTTGTGCTTCAAAGAATATAGGTATTTGTATAATTACTGAACATTTACTGAACATTATTATTTTTTGAACATTTTAAAACGGTTTTTCAATTTAAAAATCAATTTCGAAGTTCCTATTATTAGTTAACATTTTGGAATGAATTAGATAATTCCAGTTTAATATAGATTGGAGATTATTTCTTAATTATACTTAATTACTTTTTATTGTTATTCTTTACAGCTATGACTTTTTTTTTTTTTCATCGTATGAAAATATAAATATTTTATTACAAATTTTTCTTCTAAAATAATAGTTTTGTTAGTATGATTAATCGAATTTGACTTTTGCGAACTTTCATTATGTTTACTTATACCTAACTTTGACAGGTATCTTTCAAATTCTAATCTACAATTAGAATTTCTTTTAAAGTTTGAAACAAAAATTTAAAATTTTTAATAAAAATAATTATTGTTTATCATTATGTAATTATTAAATGTAGTTTTATATAAAACGAAGTAATATTTTAATAAATTTGATATTCACAATAAATTATAGGAAAAGCTTTTAAAACACTTAATCAAAAAAAAAATAATGCAATGGTAACTACTAATTAACATTTCTAAAGCAGATATACATTACTTTTACAAACTTACTCTTGTTGAAATAATAACTATTTGCTTCGGATAGTAAAATTTCGGCTGTTTCCAACAAATCAAGGATTTTATCTTTACAAGCTGCTTCTTCAAATACGTAATTCCCGAAAAGAACCACCAGGATACTCAATCCGCAAATCACACCACAACAACAGAAATTTTGGCTATGATAGAAAAATAACATTAGTAAATAATCAAACCTGACTATGAAATTACTGATGCATTTGAACAAAAAAGATATTTCTCTTTCACTGTGCAAATATATTGGCATTAAAGCAGATATCAATCTCATATCAACATTTTTTATCATAAATTCAAATCGTTTAACAAAAATTTGATTTCGGCTCATCCTTTTTTTTTTATTTTAACTTCTTCTCCAAGGTGATGGTGATCTAAGGTGAGGGAAAAGTGATTTAGAATATATAAAAACCAAAATTAAATTTTTGAAATGAAACTCATAAACACATTGATCCTAACCATAAACTTTGCTTATATCAGTAATTAGAATACCTAAACAAGATATAAGGAAAATATAAAAAAACACTGGTGCATCAAATCTGCACACATCACATATTTCAGAAGAATAAGTAAACACTAAGTGGCCAAATATTTACAATATACTTACACATTCTTTTGGAGAAAGAAACAAATTCTCTTTAAGACTGTAGAAAATCAACTATGTATAGGAAATAATCATATTCTAATAATAATTCATATATAATTCATAATAAAAATTATGATAATTCATGTATAATAATAATAATTCATATATAATTCACATTCTAAATAATTATGTCTCCTATAAATAATTATTTTCTATACACATTTGATTTTTCATGCAAACAGGTTGGAAGAAAGATGTAAACAAAGCAAGCAAGTCATGGGTACATACAACACTATTTTCGACCAAATTATCGATATCCAATTTTACATTTATGTAAAGCCTTTATTGTAAACTTTGTAAATATGATTATAATTAGTACGTTTTTCATAGAATCACAGGAATGACTATGTGTCCATCTTTTAAAGTTGGTAGTTTTTTAGGGAAATATAGACGTTTATCGTTTTGTATAGAGGCGCGGAATACCCATCATCCAACCATGCTTGCAAATGTGCGTTTATTATGTAGAAATACAAAGAATTGCTAATATTTCTAAACTATTATTAGGGCATCAAATATAAATTCTAGACCAAAATACGATATACGTTAAGTAAAATATAAGTTATTTTTAAGAATTGCTATTATTAGGACACCAAACGTAAATCAAATTCACATGTAAACTTTCAGCATAATTTTTTTTTTTAATTTTTAATTAAAAATTACTATTAATTGTATATATTTCCAGTTTTGTCATAGTGACAACAAACAGACAAGCAAAAATATATAATTTATTCTATCAAGACAAAAAATAGAAGTGTATATAAATAAAAATAATTTAGAATGTATTAAATACATTTTAAGTATATACAATAACTCTACGTATGAAGAAATAAATTATATATATATTAAAAGATATACACATAAATTTTTAATTTTAAACACAAATAACAAATTACAACAATATCAAATTCCCAAGGAGTTCGTGTACTTCTTCTAACCTAAATTTTTCTCTTGAAAGCAAAAATCAAGTGACTAACACGGCAACATATTGATTACGTTCTAAACAAATGTTTTGTCTTTTTATGCTTGAAATAACTTTGAAAACAGAATAAATTAGTTTAATATCTTAGAAATAGATTCAAATTATCCTTATTCGTTCATTATAATATTATTTCGAAGAATACTTACCACGGTATCGTTAAAATCTTTGAAGAACGATTCATTATTATTAAAATTTTCCCAATGACAATCATAAATATGCGTGTTTGTTAAAGATTAATTTCCATACTTTGCTTTTAGGGCAAGCAGGAAGCCACGTCATTCTGTATCCGCTTGCATAAGATGACACCGGATTTTGTTGGATGCTGCTCCTATACAGCTGATCCGTATAACATATATTTGCAACCATAACAACTGCAAAACTACCTCAATTTACCTCGTACCTTATATTTAAAAGCTGCAATTAATGCACAAGCAAAAACAGTGGAAAAAAAAAATTTAATAGGCAATGATGCATTTCAAATTAGGTCATTGCTAAACTGTCCGACGCTTTAGGATGCAGAAAAGGGAAAATCCCCTCATTCTTTATTTGAGAATTGATTACTTTTGTCAATATTAATGTATGTGTAAAGTTTTGTTGCTATTTTAACAAATATTTAAACGTTTCGTTTCACTTTACAGATTATAAAACTAGTTCATTACTAAGTAAAAGCTAGTTAATAGATTAGCAATTTTTTGGATATTACAATCTCGAAAATAGTTTTTTACAATTGATTATTATCCATTTTTTTAATTTTAGAAACCAAGGAACCTAGTACAATTATTTTTGAATGTGCACGAATTCCAGAATTACCATTAAATGAAAATAGCATATTAATAAATTTGTTTATTACTGTCATATTATAATTGACTTTGAATTTCTCACCAAACTCTCACAGTTTTAAAAAGTTATCGAAGGAGTTCTCATAATTATTTTGTGATGATCTTTGGCCATTATCAAATTTATCTTGTTTGGAATAGCTGAAATGTCCACATGAAGCATATTATTTTCGAAAAAAAGGTAGAAAATGTAATTTCTTATCTTCATAAACTACTGATATTATGTGTAACTTTATATTTTTGTCTTCTTCTAGAAAAAGCAGTTTTCACTTATTGTTCACTTATGTTTTTCAGAAATATCATTATTTCAAATGAAACTGAAGATGCATTATTGACATCATATATGCAAATTAATTGGCCCAATTCATATATACAGTATATTATCAGATCTGCAAAATTTTAAATACAGTGGATACAGATTGTGTTTCTTCCATGAACGTGGGCATTTTTGTAATATATATATATATATATATATATATATATATACATTGACAAAAGTCATGGGATACCTCTTGATATCGTGTCGGCCCTCCTTTCGCCCTGCGAAGTGCAGCAACTCGACGTGGCATGGACTCAAAAAGTCGTTGGAAGTCTTCTGCGGGAATATTGAGCCATGCTGTCTCGATAGACGTCCATAATTGTGAAAGCGTTGATGGTGCAGGATTTTGGGCACGAACAGACCTCTCGATGATGTCCCATAAATGCTAGATGGGATTCATGTCGGACGATCTAGGTGGCCAGATCATTCGTTGGAATTGTCCAGAACGTTCTTCAAACCAATCGCGAACAGTTGTGGCCCGGTGACATGGCGCATTGTCATCCATAAAAATCCCATCGTTGTTTGGGTACATGAAGTCCATGAATGGCTGCAAGTGATCTCCAAGTAGCTGAACATAAGCATTTCCAGTCAATGTTCGGTCCAGTCGCACCAGAGGACCAAGTCCATGCCATGAAAAACAGCCCACACCATTACGGAGCCACCACCAGCTTGAACAGTGCCTTGCTGACAGTTTGGGTCCATGGCTTCGTGGGGTCTGCGCCACACTCGAGCCCTACCATCAGCTCTTACCAACTGAAATCGTGACTCATCGGACCAGGCCACGGTTTTCCATTCATCTAGGGACCAACCGATATGCTCACGTGCCCACGAGAGTCGCTGCAAGCGATGTCGTTCTGTCAGTAAAGGCACACGAGTCGGTCTTCTGCTGGAATAGCCCAAGAAAGCCAAATTTCTCCGCACAGTTCTAACAGACCAGTCCCTTGTACGTCCCACATTGATTTCTGCGGTTATTTGACGCAGTGTTGCTTGTCTGTTAGAATTTACGACTCTTTGCAGACGTCGCCGGTCTCGGTCGTTAAGTGCAGGCGGTCGACCACTGCGCTGTCCATGGTGGGATGTTATGCCTGAAATGTCATACTCTCGGCACACTCTTGACACAGTGGATCTGGGAATGTTGAATTCCCTAACGATTTCCGAAATGGCATGACCCATGCGTCTAGCTCCAACTAACATTCCGCATTCAAAGTCTGTTAATTCCTGTCGTGCGGTCATCATCACGTCAAAACCTCTTCACATGAATAACTTGAACAGAAATGAAAGCTCTGCGAAAGCACTGCGCATTTATACCTGTTCTACGCGATGCTACTGCCATCTGAAAATTTGCATTTTGCTATCCCATGACTTTTGTCACTTCAGTGTATATATATATATATATATATATAGAGAGAGAGAGAGAGAGAGAGAGAGAGACATATAGATAGATATAATGAGACAAAGTCACATTTAACAACTTATCGTTGCTCCCAAATACAATCGGTACTCCAATTTTTTAAGAAATAAAAAGGGTACTTTAATGATGTAGTATTTGCAGTCACTTAAGAAAGATTCTTGTAATCTTTTTACAAATAAGACACATATCCAATAAAAATAACAGTTACAAATTAACAGGTGCCAAAGTATTATACCAAATGTTAAGACAAGTAAAAGAAAACAGCTCATTTTAATCACAAAAATGCTATATATGTAATACACATTTTATTTGTTCGTAATAATAGAATATTTTTTATCAAGAACTTCCTTTATTGATGATCAACGATTGCTTTTTATGAATCTCCAGTGTTAAGAAAATTTTTACATTGAGTTTAACATTGTTGCTCCAAGTTGTAGTCATTGTTTTTGCCAATGGTTGTATTATTGAAGGATACAATTGAATGGCCTCCTTAATATTTTTTAACATTAATTCCAAGAATTTTGGAGAAATAAAAATTATTCTTGTAAAAAGTAGAAAAGCGGATTTTTAAAAGAATCTTAACACTCGACTCCTTTAAAAATGTTCGATAACTCTCCACCTCTAAGTAAAGGGTTACAAAATTTTATATTTTTATGCTTTTGCAAATATTTAGTTCGAAATTTTGCAGTTAGATTTTTGCATATATTTTTATTTATATAGTGTAAGTATTATGTGACTAGTTTTGGGTCGCTTTGAAGAATATCCCACTCCCCGATATACAGTTATTGCCAGTTTTAAATTGCTACAAACTTACGATATCTCCCAAAAGTTACATGTAAGTCATATGATAGAATGTCTCCTGTAAACGTTTGAAGAATGTCTTGCAAAATTATTGTCCAAAAATTCTACAAATATTACAATAATAACATCATATATCATAGGATGCAAAGCAAATAATAAAAATTAAAAATTATTTTATGTCAATATTTACATTTTCATTAGAACAGGATGCACGATGCGAATGAGATCAAAACATATCATTAAAAGTGTTCTGGTTAATATCTTGAAGAGCATAGTAAAAAAATCGAAAAAAAAAGTTCATAAACAGGAATGTCAAAGCAGTCATTAATTACAAGAGGGTTACAAATGGCTGATGAAAAAATGTGAAACTGAAGATAAATAGGGGTTGTATATGAACTAAATCTGTTATTTGTAGGTTGTTGGTTTAGAAGAGCAGAACGTTTGCTATATATAATGTTCTATATATAGAACACAGCATATTAAAACAATTTTTTTTAAAGATGGTAAGGAATGGGTAGGAGGAAAACCCTCAATTTATATAATAAAGTCACAACAGTATTTGATACAGATAAATTTTCATGTAATTCATAGAAACACAATGGAATTATGTAATACCATAACAACATTCCCTATACGCCTCACATTTAATTTCCCCTTAAACAAGTAATATAAAAAAAAAAATTTAAAGTCAATTCCTAAAGTTAAGGGGTCTATTCCCATTGGTTGCTGTAATTCATGTTAAAAAAAAACAGTACTATAAAAAAAGTTTTTAAAGTCAATTCCTACTTTTTTTCACTATATTGCAGAAAGTCCTTTATAAATAGTTTCATTCATTTTTTTAAGTTTATCTGGCGGTTTAAGTTTATCTATTGGTAAATATATGCAACTTAAATCTAAAAAAAACTAAAATTAATTAATAAAATTTAATTATTGAATTAATATTTGAAAAATGTATTAACATCAAGTGCCATCCACTACAAGTTCAAAGAAAATGTGTTTGAACTTGAGCGGATGAATAAAAAGTATTTTATGAACGATTGAAAATTTGAACAAGATATATATAGAAAGAGTTTGTGTTAATAGAAGAAACTGAAAAAAAGAAAGCAATTGCTCAACATCTGAAGTACGCACAAGGTGGAGAAACAAAGCTAAAAAACATTTGAGAAATAGAAATAGGGTGAATGACTATAACGGCATTGCCGTCAGATCTAAAGGACACGTATAACCAAACAAATTACAGAAATACAGGGTGTAAAACAAGCTTCATAGGAAATTAACAAAGAACCTGGGAAAATAATTATAGCATCCGGGAGATAACTTTATCAAGGAATACGTACTCATAATATTTCATAAACAATGTTATTTCTGCCTCTATAATAGGATTATAGTAAAAAACAATTCTTGTTGTGTTGTTTTCGAGTCAATATAGAATAGAACTGAAGTAATACGTGCAAATCTCACTCTCTGTTTGTTCCACGGAAAATATAACATTAGTAATTGATGCTAAATTGATGATATAATTGATGCTAAATTGATGACATAAAATAATTGATGACAAATTGATTATGGCTTCCAAAGAGTATTATCACCCGCAATTCATTTGAATCATTCTGAAACTTCAATAATTTTTTGATAAATATTTTATTTAACCCATTATCAAAAAATTGCATAAATTTCAATAAAAAATAGATAAGATATTTTAGAGTTACAAAAAATTAAATATTTTTATTGCATTTGAATTTTTGTGATTTGGATGAAAGGAATGGGGCTGTCAATCTATTCAATTCTAAAAGTGATTTTTTTTTCAACTAGGGGTTCCCCCTTAAGATGCTCTTCAATGACAAGTCGCTATAATAACAACTTAAGTTTCGTTTATTTGATGTTTTTATATGAATTCTTGGTACTTACGTATTAACGGTACCTTGGCGACAGTTGCGCCAATAAAGAGCACACGCGCCAACCGCAGCTACAAATTTGGCGCCAATCTACACTTAAAATTTTTGTTCCAAATAAAAAAAAATATATATGAAACGCTTCATTTAAAATCAAAACGCTTTCAAAATATTTTTAATCCAAATAATAAAGATTGGCGACACTTAAAAATCGCCAAGTCTGTCGCCAAGGTACCGTTAATACGTAAGTACCGAATTCTTTTCAGACGTTGGTAAGTATTTATTTAGCAACCAATTTTTTTTTAAAATTGTTTCCAACTTTTTTTTATTGAAGCTTTTGGTTAATTTTAACTCATTTTTTATTTTATATGACTTTTGAAAATTATGGAACATATCCTTTAATATTTTGAGGAAGACAAAATCTTTTATATGCGATTTTTTTGTATACACTCCTCTATAGAACCTGTTCTGTAGTCCTATTCACTGCATAAAAAAAAATGTGACCGTATAGTATATTTATACATAAATATCACATTGTTTTTCCTGATTTTCCAACCTACATTTACCAAATTGATTGGTTGCACTTTCCCCTATATCATTTAAACTTGCAGTTTGGCATCTTTTCATAACCAATACATCTATAATAATTCGCTGACTTAACATGTGGACTTTCTCCGGTTCTTCATTTCCCACGCTGCGCAATGTATTAATCAAAACACTTTTAATGATTTGTTTACAATATCGGTCGCTAGGACTGACAGGCGCCTTAAAACATTAGCAGAAGTCATGTAATTCACAGCGGTCTCCAGGCTTGCCCGCTGTTTCTTCTCTGCGTGTTCGAGGAATGGGGAAGGCCTTGGTTTTTCGTCTTTCTGTGCATCCGCCATGTGTTCCTGAGAAATTTTTCTTCTATTGCGGACTTTTTGATGGTCATCTGTCAATTTATTTTCGTTATGATGTCTTTTAAATTTTTTCGTCGCCTTTTTCAAGTATCTGTGTTCCAAGTGTCTGCACTGCTACGTTTCATCCACTGGCTTTCCTGTACTATATTTTTTAAATTTCCTGATTTCCAAAACGTCAAGATGGGTTTCATCCACTCGCTTTCGGACATGTATTTTTTAAGTTTCCTGGCTTACAAAGTGTCTGCACTGCTGTGTTTCATCCATTCGCTTTCCTGTGGTGTATTTTTACAGGTTCCTGATTTCCAAAACGTCAAGTGTCTAAAATGCTGTGTTTCATCCACTCGCTCTCCTGTAGTGTATCTTTTAAATTTCCTGATTTCCAAAATGTCAAATGTTCATTAAGTGCGGATTTGTGTAAACGGAATAGTTTCCTCCGAGGCAACAAGAAACAGAAAGAAAACAAGTGGGTGAAAGCAACATTTTTATATATTTCTTTTATAGATTTTACACATGTTAATATATATATATATAAATTAGGATTGTATTTTTGAGTTTGTATATTTGGCATGGCAAATTTATTTTAAATTCGTTTTTACGAACAGTCATAAAAATGTATTAAAACTTGAATTGATTGCATAAAATAGAAAAAAATAACTGTTACAAGTTAGTTTTCAAATTCACATGTTGTTTAAAGAATTCCACTTTAATAATAATCAAATAATTTAGCAATTATAATGTTAATGATGTAAATAATGATTGGGTGCAGCTATCCAAGTATATTTGAGGAGCAATACTTCCCATTGTGGATCATCCGATTGTCAACCATAAAACAATTAAGCTAAATTCATTGATGAACGTTGTCACATTTTTGTAAAAGAAAAGCCTAAATCTTACTTTTATCATGCAATAGCATAATAATTTTGTAACGAAATTTGTTTTGATTACATAATAATTTTAAAGCACTATAGTTTTTTTTTACAGAGACATTTATCAAAAACAATTTACAGATTTTTCAGACAATTTCATGAATTTTTTTTTTTTTTTTTTAGAGCTGTGTTTGAAACTGAAATTGAAAGTGATTTCTGTTCTATACTCTATTTTGTTTCAATTTTTCTAAGTGTTCATGTTTGCCTTCCAAAAATAATATATTGCTATTTTATTACTGAAATTGTTACATTTTACATCATTCACTCTTTCATGTTAATTTTCTTCAACATAACATATATTGTTATAACATATATTTGTAACATATATTGTTATAACATATATTTGTAACATATATTGTTATAACATATATTTGTAACATATATTGTTATATATATGTCGGATTTGTTGGTGTCGTGACCACCAGATAGCGACACTTGCTTGTCTTTGACAGAGCTGTTTACAACGGGGGTGTATTGAACTTTGAACTCTGACCCCACGAGAAGGGGCAAGATCCCCGTAGATGAAGAAAGAAGAAGAGACGCTAGCTGGAAGAAGAACGGATGGAACTCTGGTGGGAGGCTGCGTTAAACAGCGAGAGACGTTTAACCTCTTAATTAATGTAAATATCATTGTCATCATTTAAAGTAACGTCCCTTTACTGCGTTTTGCATGTCAAACACCCCTAGACACCCACTTCAAAAGTTCAATTGTTTAGACTGGAGGAGAAGTCTAACAAAACTGTAGGTTCGGCCGGAATGCATCAGTTGAAACCGGTGTAACCCTACAGAAATTGGGGTTTCGGCTGGGATGTGTCTTTCACAAGCGCCCAAAATCTACATAAATTGGGGACACGGCCGGGATGAATCTTTCACAAGCGTCTAATCTCTACATAAATTGGAGGCTCGAGCCAAGATGAATCCGCTGGACTGTTGAAATCTGCAGAAATTGGCAAGCATTTTTTGTGTATCCGGCCGCCCTGGCCTATTGGATAAGTGATACAGTGAGATAAGGCCACCCTGGCAAAGATGAATCCGTTGAAATGTTGAACGGAAGCGGTTGAAGAAGCCATTTTGTTGGAAGCGTTGGAGATAGCCATCCTGGTTATAAGCGATGCAGTGAGATAAGGCCACCCTGGCCAAGATGAATCTATTGGGAAGTGGTTGAAGAAGCCATTTTGTTGGAAGCGTTGGAGATTCTGTTTGTAGTCTTGTTTTTTTTTGTGTATCCGGCCACCCTGGCCTATTGGATGAAGTGATACAGTGTGATAGCCACCCCGGCTATATGTGATTCTGCAAAGGAGATAGCCATCCCAGCTATAACAAGGCAAACCGTATTTGTGTATCCGGCCGCCCTGGCCTATTGGATGAAGTGATACAGTGTGATAGCCACCCCGGCTATAAGTGATTCTGCAAAGGAGATAGCCATCCCGGCTATAACAAGGCAAGCCGTATTTGTGTATCCGGCCAGATAAGACATTTATTTTACAATAATTTGTTTTCATATTTGCATGATGATAATTTAATTTTAAGTAGCATTGCATTTTTGTTCTAATTCTATAAAAGTAATTGTTTTCATTGTGTTTAAATTTAAAAGGTTATTTTAGAAAGATAATTCTATACAGTTGCTATTTTTATTTGTTTTAAATACTTAATCATTATTTTTAATTTGGGATATTCTATGCATTTGAATCATATGTTTTTATATGTCTTTCTTTGATAAATTAATATTAACTAGTAAAATATCTAGAAATGTTTCTGTATTTGGATGATAGAGTAGAAAGTGCTATTTGACTTAACAACTTATTGATTTAACTGATGTGAGTGCTATAGATTATTTTTGCTAATTGATTTTATGGAAATCATCATTCACTCTTTCATGTTAATTTTCTTCAACATAACATATATTTGCAACATATATTGTTATATATATGTGGGATTTGTTGGTGTCGTGATCACCAGATAGCGACACTTGCTTGTCTTTGACAGAGCTGTTTACAACGGGGTGTATTGAACTTTGAACTCTGACCCCACGAGAAGGGGCAAGATCCCCGTAGATGAAGAAAGAAGAAGAGACGCTAGCTGGAAGAAGAACGGATGGAACTCTGGTGGGAGGCTGCGTTAAACAGCGAGAGACGTTTAACCTCTTAATTAATGTAAAATATCATTGTCATCATTTAAAGTAACGTCCCTTTACTGCGTTTTGCATGTCAAACACCCCTAGACACCCACTTCAAAAGTTCAATTGTTTAGACTGGAGGAGAAGTCTAACAAAACTGTAGGTTCGGCCGGAATGCATCAGTTGAAACCGGTGTAACCCTACAGAAATTGGGGTTTCGGCTGGGATGTGTCTTTCACAAGCGCCCAAAATCTACATAAATTGGGGACACGGCCGGGATGAATCTTTCACAAGCGTCTAATCTCTACATAAATTGGAGGCTCGAGCCAAGATGAATCCGCTGGACTGTTGAAATCTGCAGAAATTGGCAAGCATTTTTTGTGTATCCGGCCGCCCTGGCCTATTGGATAAGTGATACAGTGAGATAAGGCCACCCTGGCAAAGATGAATCCGTTGAAATGTTGAACGGAAGCGGTTGAAGAAGCCATTTTGTTGGAAGCGTTGGAGATAGCCATCCTGGTTATAAGCGATGCAGTGAGATAAGGCCACCCTGGCCAAGATGAATCTATTGGGAAGCGGTTGAAGAAGCCATTTTGTTGGAAGCGTTGGAGATTCTGTTTGTAGTCTTGTTTTTTTGTGTATCCGGCCACCCTGGCCTATTGGATGAAGTGATACAGTGTGATAGCCACCCCGGCTATATGTGATTCTGCAAAGGAGATAGCCATCCCAGCTATAACAAGGCAAACCGTATTTGTGTATCCGGCCGCCCTGGCCTATTGGATGAAGTGATACAGTGTGATAGCCACCCCGGCTATAAGTGATTCTGCAAAGGAGATAGCCATCCCGGCTATAACAAGGCAAGCCGTATTTGTGTATCCGGCCAGATAAGACATTTATTTTACAATAATTTGTTTTCATATTTGCATGATGATAATTTAATTTTAAGTAGCATTGCATTTTTTGTTCTAATTCTATAAAAGTAATTGTTTTCATTGTGTTTAAATTTAAAGGTTATTTTAGAAAGATAATTCTATACAGTTGCTATTTTTATTTGTTTTAAATACTTAATCATTATTTTTAATTTGGGATATTCTATGCATTTGAATCATATGTTTTTATATGTCTTTCTTTGATAAATTAATATTAACTAGTAAAATATCTAGAAATGTTTCTGTATTTGGATGATAGAGTGAAAGTGCTATTTGACTTAACAACTTATTGATTTAACTGATGTGAGTGCTATAGATTATTTTTGCTAATTGATTTTATGGAAATCATCATTCACTCTTTCATGTTAATTTTCTTCAACATAACATATATTTGCAACATATATTGTTATATATATGTGGGATTTGTTGGTGTCGTGATCACCAGATAGCGACACTTGCTTGTCTTTGACAGAGCTGTTTACAACGGGGGGGGTGTATTGAACTTTGAACTCTGACCCCACGAGAAGGGGCAAGATCCCCATAGATGAAGAAAGAAGAAGAGACGCTAGCTGGAAGAAGAACGGATGGAACTCTGGTGGGAGGCTGCGTTAAGCAGCGAGAGATGTTTAACCCCTTAATTAATGTAAATATCATTGTAAAATATGTCATCAAATGGCTTCATTTAAAGTAACGTCCCGTTACTGCGTTTTGCATGTCAAACACCCCTAGACACCCACTTCAAAAGTTCAATTGTTTAGACTGGAGGAGAAGTCTAACAAAACTGTAGGTTCGGCTGGAATGCATCAGTTGAAACCAGTGTAACCCTACAGAAATTGGGGTTTCGGCTGGGATGCGTCTTTCACATGCGCCCAAAATCTACATAAATTGGGGGCTCGGCAGGGATGAATCTTTTGCAAGCGCCTAAATCTACATCTATACTTGTGTAACATATATTTATTATTTTGTGAAGTACTTATTATGATGTATTATGTCTTAATTCATGTGAAATGTATTAATATTTTCAATGTAAATTATTTTGGGTACTTGTCAGTATCTTCCCTCCTCTGCAATGCAAGTGCTTAATGCCAGAATCTCCCTGGAGGGAAATTCGGTAATAGTACCGATTTTGATATTCCACCGACAACTAACAAATGCAATCGTTATACTAATACTTTCATTTATTGATAATACATAATAAAAAAATGTCATAAAGCAAAATAACGTTTAACCTTATATTCTAACATTTTTTTGTAGATTGCAAATATAATATAACATAGACATTTTTAAATCTAATAAGTACTGAATTTTTAATATAAATTTTAAAGAAGCATTATGTTATAATATTCATAAAAAAGAAGAGTGGCATATAAAATGCTTTTTTAGGGAATACTAAACAGTTATTGGTTTTAAACATAGCAGAAATTTTAAATAAATTAGCTGCTGCTGTTTATAGAATTTTAGCTTTGGACTGAAAGAGATACGAATGCTACTGATATTAATCAGCTCTCTTTATCTATAGTAACGTTTTAAATATTCAAATTAACTCGTTCTTTGTTTTCAAACAAGCATGTATATGCTTTTAATAAAATAAAGGTACTTACGTATTAACGGTACCTTGGCGGTTTTTAAGCGTCATCAATCTTTATTATTTGGAATAAAAAATATTTTGAAAGCGTTTTGATTTTAAATGAAGTGTTTCATATATATTTTATTATTTGGAACAAAAATTTTAAGTGTAGATTGGCGCCAAATCTGTAGCTGTTGTTGGCGCGTGTGCTCTTTATTTGCTCAAGTGTCGCCAAGGTACCGCTAATACGTAAAGTACCAAAAATAAAATACAGAGAACCAGATCTATCTTTTATAAATGTTGTTTTGAAATATTTTTCGTTACTATTTACTTCTCATCGTTTTCTCTGTTTTTGCAAAGTCAGTTGTAGTTCTTTTACGTCAGTCAGAAAAAGGGAAGAAGAGGAAATAAGGTTCCCTTCTTACCCTTTACCCGATGCATTTGAATGAACAATCTCGCTGGGTCCGCTCTTCCTTGTAATATTTGAGACAGGTGAAGGAAAAAATAGCAAAAGCGCTGACTTAGTCCTAAGAAATAAATATCAATTACAATGAAAAGTGTTTAGTCTCGCTGAACAGAAAACAGATAATTGAAAATCGAACGCTAACTTAACAATTTGAGTAATTTATTAAATATAATCCTGGATCTATAAGAAAGACAACCAAGACGGTTTAACAATTATGGTTTGTACTAGTAAACATGTTATATAAGGAATATCACTTTAGTTTGGTCAACCTCTTACAGTGTCTTCGCAAATAAATCATAAGGCGAGTGCTCTCCGCACTTAATTTTTTCTGGCATCACAGTCAGTTAAGAGTTACATGAACACATGTCTATTGTTTAGTAGTAGACTACTTAGTCTGCACTATGTTTTAAAAAAAATATGTAACCAAAAAAATAAGTAATACGAGTTAATACTTTTACTGGTATGTAGTAGATACCAAAATGAAACCCATTTTTGAAATAAAATAGCTTTCAGTAGCAGGTTTAAAAAGGATAACTTGCAACGTACCATAGATGGTAATTTAAAAAATATTGTGGTAAGATAAGCATTAACTATATATGTAGTAATTAAAAATAATTAATAAAAATCATTTAAGAAGGCATTACTCTTACATAAAATGTTGATGAAGGGAATCAAAAGGATATAAAGTATATCAATAAGACGAGTTGCAACCTCTTTAATACCGATCCCTCCCCCATACTTCACACTGGGTGTAATTTTCCGTCTAATAGATTTGTCATAAAAATAACTACCAGTTGAAAGTATTTATAGTCTCCTTGGCCACCGAAACCGTTCGAGGTACACTAGATCCTGTATGCAATAATCGCCAAAATCTTTACCTTGAAAAAATAATTGACGAGTATATAATTATCATCGATGATCATTTTTAGTGAAACGTTGCAAAGGCCTCAATATATCCATAAATAATGACATGCTACTGCAAAGGTTCTCTTCTAATACTTTCGTTGAAATCTCAGTAATAGTATAATGAGTAGAGAATAATGTGATTTCCAGCTCTTTTACTCAAAGTATATCCTTTACTACATTCATTTCTGGAGGTAGAGTGCAATTACCTTAGAATGAAAAGTTTCGTTTGTAATGTTACTGTTCTAATTTTTGAACTATAGCTTTTCTTAACTTTTTCAAAACGTAATAACTTAAAAGATTTTCTGGTTCATATCCAAATCAGATTATATATTAATATAATATCCAAGGAAGAAAAACATTAGTGACACCTAATGGTAAAAAATTACAAGTAATCAGGACAGAAATGTTTGTGGGTTATATGTTGTTATGTAATATACCAATTATTGTACATAATGCTGGTAGATTTCCCGAAAAGGTAAAACTATGAAGTTGAGACTTTATTTGAAAATGTTGCAGTCGTTTTTCTTTTAAAAATCACTTATTTTATAAGCAAGACTGTACTTATTTTTATAGCATGCACAGAAAAAGCAGAATCAAGGATTGCCTTCTAGAATTCTTATTATATCTTTTACTCATATTATATCCTTTACTCCGTTCATTTCTGCTGGTAGAAGCCGTTCTAGATACACTAGATCCTGTATGTAATAATCGCCAAAATCTTTACCCTGAAAAAATAATTGACGAGTGTATAATTAACATCGATGATCATTTTTAGTGAAACTTTGCAAAGGCCTCAATATATCCATAAATAATGTCATGCTACTGCAAAGGTTCTCTTATAATACTTTCGTTGAAATCTCCAGTAATAGTATAATGAGTAGAGAATAATGTGATTTCCAGCTCTTTTACTCAAAGTATATCCTTTACTACATTCATTTCTGGAGGTAGAGTGCAATTACCTTAGAATGAAAAGTTTCGTTTGTAATGTTACTGTTCTAATTTTTTGAACTATAGCTTTTCTTAACTTTTTCAAAACGTAATAACTTAAAAGATTTTCTGGTTCATATCCAAATCAGATTATATATTAATATAATATCCAAGGAAGAAAAACATTAGTGACACCTAATGGTAAAAATTACAAGTAATCAGGACAGAAATGTTTGTGGGTTATATGTTGTTATGTAATATACCAATTATTGTACATAATGCTGGTAGATTTCCCGAAAAGGTAAAACTATGAAGTTGAGACTTTTTTTTTGAAAAATGTTGCAGTCGTTTTTCTTTTTTAAAAATCACTTATTATATAAGCAAGACTGTACTTATTTTTATAGCATGCACAGAAAAAGCAGAATCAAGGATTACCTTCTAGAATCCTTAATAAAAGATTAATGTGATGTAATAAATTCATAATGAATAAAAAAATAATGTGATGCAATCATGATGTGTAATTAAAAAATACTGTGATGTAATTACCATTATAAGGACGTGATTAAAAATATTGTGATGTAATCACTTCATTGTGTATATAAATCAGTTGAAAAGGATTTCTTAAAAAAATATTTTTTGGTGATTAATAACTTTGATAGCATGCTCAGTTGAGAGACCCTTGTGTTAGAACATTGGTTTCTAAATTGAGCGATAAAATTCCGTAGGATAAGTTGAGTAATTTGAGACTTTTTTTGAGAAATGCTGCAGTCTTTTTCTTTTAAAAATCACTTATTATATAA
Organism: Caerostris extrusa; assembly: GCA_021605095.1. Taxonomy (NCBI): domain Eukaryota; kingdom Metazoa; phylum Arthropoda; class Arachnida; order Araneae; family Araneidae; genus Caerostris; species Caerostris extrusa. The sequence continues at coordinate 16,132 of BPLR01020335.1, read as the reverse complement.
TCAAGACTGTACTTATTTTTATAGCATGCACAGAAAAAGCAGAATCAAGGATTACCTTCTAGAATCTTTAATAAAAGATTAATGTGATGTATTAAATTCATAATGAATAAAAAATAATGTGATGCAATCATAATGTGTAATAAAAAATACTGTGATGTAATTATCATTATAATGCCGTGATTAAAAATATTGTGATGCAATCACTTCATTGTATATATAAATCAGTTGATAAGGATTTCTTAAAAAAAATTTTTTGATGGTTAATAACTTTGATAGCATGCACAGTTGAGAGACCCTTGTGTTAGAACATTGGTTTCTAAACTGAGCGATAAAATTCCGTAGGATAAGTTGATTATTTTGAGACTTTTTTTTTAAAAATGCTGCAGTCATTTTTCTTTTAAAAATCACTTATTATATAAGCAAGACTGTGCTAATTTTTGTAACATGCACAGAAAAAGCAAAATCAAGGATTACCTCCTAGAATCTTTAATAAAAGATTAATGTGATGTAATAAATTCATAATGAATAAAAAAAAATAATGTGATGCAATCATGATGTGTAATTAAAAAATACTGTGATGTAATTACCATTATAATGACGTGATTAAAAATATTGTGATGTAACCACTTCATTGTGTATATAAATCAGTTGATAAACCATTGTATATATATATCAGTTGATAAAAAATATTTTTTGATGGTTAATAACTTTGATAGCATGCACAGTTGAGAGACCCTTGTGTTAGAACATTGGTTTTTCTAAATTGAGCGATAAAATCCCATAGGATAAGTTGGGACTTTTTTTAAAAATGGTGCAATGTTTTTCTTTTAAAAATCACTTATTATATAAGCAAGACTGTACTTATTTTTATAGCATGCTCAGAAAAAGCAGAATCAAGGATTACCTTCTAGAATCTTTAATAAAAGATTAATGTGATGTAATAAAAAATACTGTGATGTAATTATCATAAAAATAATGTCGTGATTAAAAATTTCTTAAAAAAATCAATAACTTTGATAGCATTGTAAATTGAGCGATATATAAATAAGTTGGGACATTTGATAAATGGTGCATTTCTTTTTAAAAAAAATTTTTAGCATGCAAGATTAAAGCAAATCAAGGATTACTTTTTAATAAAAGATTAATGTGATGTAATAACATAATGTTAGAATAATGTGATGCAATGGTTTCTAAAAAATTGATGTAAAATCATTATAATGGTGATTAAAAATTTTGTGATGTAATCACTTTTATATATAAATATTGATATTGGTAATCTTTTTTTTGGTGATTAATAAAAATCTCAGTTGAAGACCCTACTAGAACATTGGTTTCTAAATTGACTGATAAATTCCGGTAGGATAAGTTTATGAAATGCTGCAGTCATTTTCTTTTAAAAATCACTTATTATATAAGCAAGACTGTGCTAATTTTTTATAGCATGCACAGAAAAAGCAAAATCAAGGATTACCTTCTAGAATCTTTAATAAAAGATTAATGTGATGTAATAAATTCATAATGAATAAAAAATAATGTGATGCAATCATAATGTGTAATAAAAAATACTGTGATGTAATTATCATTATAATGTCGTGATTAAAAATATTGTGATGTAATCACTTCATTGTATATATAAATCAGTTGATAAGGATTTCTTAAAAAAAAAATTTTTGGTGATTAATAACTTTGATAGCATGCTCAGTTGAGAGACCCTTGTGTTAGAACATTGGTTAAATTGAGCGATAAAATTCCGTATGATAAGTTGAGTAATTTGAGACTTTTTTTAGAAAATGCTGCAGTCTTTTTCTTTTAAAAATCACTTATTATATAAGCAAGACTGTACTTATTTTTATAGCATGCACAGAAAAAGCAGAATCAAGGATTACCTTCTAGAATCTTTAATAAAAGATTAATGTGATGTAATAAATTCATAATGAATAAAAAATAATGTGATGCAATCATGATGTGTAATTAAAAATACTGTGATGTAATTATCATTATAATGACGTGATTAAAAATATTGTGATGTAATCACTTCATTGTGTATATAAATCAGTTGATAAGGATTTCTTAAAAAAATATTTTGATGGTTAATAACTTTGATAGCATGCACAGTTGAGAGACCCTTGTGTTAGAACATTGGTTTCTAAATTGAGCGATAAAATTCCGTAGGATAAGTTGAGGACTTTTTTTAAAATGCTGCAGTCTTTTTCTTTTAAAAATCACTTATTATATAAGCAAGACTGTACTTATTTTTATAGCATGCACAGAAAAAGCAAAATCAAGGATTACCTTCTAGAATCTTTAATAAAAGATTATGTGATGTAATAAATTCATAATGAATAAAAAATAATGTGATGCAATCATGAATGTGATGTAATTAATTATAATGATTAAAAATGTGATTTTTGAAAAATATTTTTGGTTATTATATAATCTTAATTATTTTGTATATAAAAAATACAGTTGATAATAATATCAGTTGATAAAAAAATATTTTTTGAATAACTATAGCATGAACATTGGTTTCTAAAAATATGTACTTATTTTATATCAAGGATTTCCTTCTAAAAGATATCTTTAATAAATTTGTGATGTAATAAAAAAATGTGATGTAATTATCATTATAATGTCGTGATTAAAAATATTGTGATGTAATCACTTCATTGTATATATAAAAAATCAACTTGAAAATTTCTTAAAAAAATTTTTTGGTGATTAATAACTTTGATAGCATGCCTCAATCCCTTATTTGTTTCTAAATTGAGCGATAAAATTTCGTAGGATAAGTTGAAATTTGAGACTTTTTTGAAAATGCTGCAGTCTTTTCTTTTAAAAATCACTTATTATATAATCAAGACTGTACTTCATTTTTATAGCATGCACAGAAAAGCAGAATCAAGGATTACCTTCTAGAATCTTTAATAAAAGATTAATGTGATGTAATAAATTCATAATGAATAAAAAAATAATGTGATGCAATCATGATGTAATTAAAAAATACTGTGATGTAATTATCATTATAATGACGTGATTAAAAATATTGTGATGTAATCACTTCATTGTATATATAAATCAGTTGATAAACCATTGTATTTCTTAAAAAAATATTTTTGGTGATTAATAACTTTGATAGCATGCTCAGTTGAGAGACCCTTGTGTTAGAACATTGGTTTCTAAATTGAGCGATAAAATTCCGTATTAATTTGAGACTTTTTTTGAAAAATGCTGCAGTCTTTTTCTTTTAAAAATCACTTATTATATAAGCAAGACTGTGCTAATTTTTGTAGCATGCACAGAAAAAGCAAAATCAAGGATTACCTTCTAGAATCTTTAATAAAAGATTAATGTGATGTAATAAATTCATAATGAATAAAAAAATAATGTGATGCAATCATGATGTGTAATTAAAAATACTGTGATGTAATTACCATTATAATGACGTGATTAAAAATATTGTGATGTAATCACTTCATTGTGTATATAAATCAGTTGATAAACCATTGTATATATATAAAGTTGATAAAAAATATTTTTTTGATGGTTAATAACTTTGATAGCATGCTCAGTTGAGAGACCCTTGTGTTAGAACATTGGTTTCTAAATTGAGCGATAAAATCCCATAGGATAAGTTGGGACTTTTTTTTTAAAAATGGTGCAATCTTTTTCTTTTAAAAATCACTTATTATATAAGCAAGACTGTACTTATTTTTGTAGCATGCACAGAAAAAGCAGAAATCAAGGATTACCTTCTAGAATCTTTAATAAAAGATTAATGTGATGTAATAAATTCATAATGAATAAAAAAATAATGTGATGCAATCATAATGTGTAATAAAAATACTGTGATGTAATTATCATTATAATGTCGTGATTAAAAATATTGTGATGTAATCACTTCATTGTATATATAAATCAGTTGATAAGGATTTCTTAAAAAAAAATTTTTTGGTGATTAATAACTTTGATAGCATGCTCAGTTGAGAGACCCTTGTGTTAGAACATTGGTTTCTAAATTGAGCGATAAAATTCGGTAGGATAAGTTGAGTAATTTGAGACTTTTTTTTTGAGACTTTTGAAAATGCTGCAGTCATTTTCTTTTAAAAATCACTTATTATATAAGCAAGACTGTACTAATTTTTGTAACATGCACAGAAAAAGCAAAATCAAGGATTACCTCCTAGAATCTTTAATAAAAGATTAATGTGATGTAATAAATTCATAATGAATAAAAAAATAATGTGATGCAATCATGATGTGTAATTAAAAAAAATACTGTGATGTAATTACCATTATAATGACGTGATTAAAAATATTGTGATGTAATCACTTCATTGTATATATAAATCAGTTGATAAGGATTTCTTAAAAAATATTTTTGGTGATTAATAACTTTGATAGCATGCTCAGTTGAGAGACCCTTGTGTTAGAACATTGGTTTCTAAATTGAGCGATAAAATTCCATAGGATAAGTTGAGTAATTTGAGACTTTTTTGAGAAATGCTGCAGTCTTTTTCTTTTAAAAATCACTTATTATATAATCAAGACTGTGCTAATTTTTGTAACATGCACAGAAAAAGCAAAATCAAGGATTACCTCTAGAATCTTTAATAAAAGATTAATGTGATGTAATAAATTCATAATGAATAAAAAAATAATGTGATGCAATCATAATGTGTAATAAAAAATACTGTGATGTAATTATCATTATAATGTCGTGATTAAAAATATTGTGATGTAATCACTTCATTGTATATATAAATCAGTTGATAAGGATTTCTTAAAAAATATTTTTGGTGATTAATAACTTTGATAGCATGCTCAGTTGAGAGACCCTTGTGTTAGAACATTGGTTTCTAAATTGAGCGATAAAATTCCCATAGGATAAGTTGAGTAATTTGAGACTTTTTTGAGAAATGCTGCAGTCTTTTTCTTTTAAAATCACTTATTATATAATCAAGACTGTACTCATTTTTATAGCATGCACAGAAAAAGCAGAATCAAGGATTACCTTCTAGAATCTTTAATAAAAGATTAATGTGATGTAATAAATTCATAATGAATAAAAAAAAAAATAATGTGATGCAATCATAATGTGTAATAAAAAATACTGTGATGTAATTATCATTATAATGTCGTGATTAAAAATATTGTGATGTAATCACTTCATTGTATATAAATCAGTTGATAAATCAGTTGATAAGGATTTCTTAAAAAAAATATTTTTGATGGTTAATAACTTTGATAGCATGCTCAGTTGAGAGACCCTTGTGTTAGAACATTGGTTTCTAAATTGAGCGATAAAATTCCGTAGGATAAGTTGAGTAATTTGAGACTTTTTTTGAGAAATGCTGCAGTCTTTTTCTTTTAAAAATCACTTATTATATAAGCAAGACTGTGCTAATTTTTGTAACATGCACAGAAAAAGCAAAATCAAGGATTACCTCCTAGAATCTTTAATAAAAGATTAATGTGATGTAATAAATTCATAATGAATAAAAAAATAATGTGATGCAATCATAATGTGTAATAAAAAATACTGTGATGTAATTATCATTATAATGACGTGATTAAAAATATTGTGATGTAATCACTTCATTGTGTATATAAATCAGTTGATAAAATCATTGTATATATATATCAGTTGATAAAAAAATATTTTTGATGGTTAATAACTTTGATAGCATGCACAGTTGAGAGACCCTTGTGTTAGAACATTGGTTTCTAAATTGAGCGATAAAATTCCGTAGGATAAGTTGAGTAATTTGAGACTTTTTTTGAGAAATGCTGCAGTCTTTTTTTTTAAAAATCACTTATTATATAAAACAAGACTGTACTTATTTTTATAGCATGCACAGAAAAAGCAGAATCAAGGATTACCTTCTAGAATCTTTAATAAAAGATTAATGTGATGTAATAAATTCATAATGAATAAAAAAATAATGTGATGCAATCATAATGTGTAATAAAAAATACTGTGATGTAATTATCATTATAATGACGTGATTAAAAATATTGTGATGTAATCACTTCATTGTATATATAAATCAGTTGAAAATCATTGTATATTTATCTTAAAAAAAATATTTTTGATGGTTAATAACTTTGATAGCATGCACAGTTGAGAGACCCTTGTGTTAGAACATTGGTTTCTAAATTGAGCGATAAAATCCCATAGGATAAGTTGGGACTTTTTTTGAGAAATGGTGCAGTCTTTTTCTTTTAAAAATCACTTATTATATAATCAAGACTGTACTAATTTTTATAGCATGCACAGAAAAAGCAGAATCAAGGATTACCTTCTAGAATCTTTAATAAAAGATTAATGTGATGTAATAAATTCATAATGAATAAAAAAATAATGTGATGCAATCATAATGTGTAATAAAAAATACTGTGATGTAATTATCATTATAATGCCGTGATTAAAAATATTGTGATGTAATCACTTCATTGTATATATAAATCAGTTGATAAGGATTTCTTAAAAATATTTTTGGTGATTAATAACTTTGATAGCATGCACAGTTGAGAGACCCTTGTGTTAGAACAGTGGTTTCTAAATTGAGCGACAAAATCCCATAGGATATTGAAGCAATGGAAAGGATTGATAGTAGCCACGAACGCACTTATCGTTTAATGAAAAATAAGAGGACGGTGACAGCATTAAAAAAAATTATTCGAACCATGTTTCAGCTGTTGTGTAACATTTTCCAATTAAAATTGAAACTAAACGGCTTGCAAGTCCGCTGATTATTCTTAACAGACAAGTAGATGAGAGTGTAGGATTTAGATTGTAGCTGATAAAAAATTCTGATAAAAAAATTCTGTAATAACAACGAACCATTATCATCCTTCTCATTAGGATATTATTTAAAGTTGTTTGTAATTTTTGCTTTCATATATTCTTTTATTGTTTTAATTTTATGTGTGTAATGGGATATTATGCTGATTTTAATAAATATTTTAATAATTTTAAGGTGTCTTATTTTGTTGCCTTTTATTTACTATCTGCTTTATAGGTGCATAACAGGTACTATGTCTGGTTTACTCTTTTAAGGATAGTAGATTTCCAGAAACATGTTGTGTAATTAATGAATTTATTTCCTGAAATAGAAGCGGTAGCACAAATACAATTTTTGAAAGATTGTGTTAGAGATTAATAAACAATAAGAAACCTATATCGATATGAATACTTCGTGAAGGATAGCATATTTCTAATAAAAGTTCTTCATTTGCATTAAGTCAGAAAATATTAACTAAAAAGACGAATCATCATTTTAATGACTAGAATCACATTTGGATCCCACTATCGGAGGAAGAACGGAACAATCATCAACTGGGAATAGCAAAACAAGTAGTATTATCATTTCAGACATGATATAAAGTTGCCGCTGAGCTTTTGAACAGCTTGTCGAGCATTCGGTATATTTTAATCTTTAGGATTTTCGTAAATGTATTAAAGATATCCCGAAATAGATTCCTCGTGCTTTTTCTTTCTCCTCCAAAAAAAAGAAAAGAAAGTTGCATAACAGATTCTATGTTTGTTGGATTTTCAAAATGTATTAAAGGTATCCTAGAAAGATTCCTCGTGATTCCTAAAAAAAAAAAAAAAGCACAAAAAATTTTTGAAAGTTGTTGGCTTCTACAGCGATTTGATTTTCTTGTATTAAAGGTATCCCGAAATAGATTCCTCAGGCATTTTCGTAAAAAAAAAAAAAAAAAAGTTATTAAAGCGTATCTTCAGGATTTTCGGAAAATGTATTAAAGGTATCCCGAAATAGATTCCTCGTGCTTTTTCTTTCCTCCAAAAAGAAAGTTGTTGGCTTCTATATATTTTCATCTTCAGGATTTTCGTAAAATTAAAGAAAAAAAATAGATTCCTCGTGCTTTTTTCTTTCTCCTCCAAAAAAAAAAAAGAAAGTTGTTGGCAGATTCTATAGCGATTTCATCTTCAGGATTTTCGTAAATGTATTAAAAGGTATCCTCGAAATAGATTCCTCGTGCTTTTTCTTTCTCCTCAAAAAAAAAAAAGTTATTGGCAGATTCTATAGCGATTTCATCTTCAGGATTTTCGTAAATGTATTAAAGGTATCCCGAAATAGATTTCTCGTGCTTTTTCTTTCTCTTCCAAAAAAGAAAGTTACTGGCAGATTCTATAGCGCAAGGATTTTCGTAAATGTATTAAAAGGTATCTCGAAATAGATTCCTCGTGCTTTTTCTTTCTCCTCCAAAAAAAAAAAAAGTTATTGGCAGATTTCTATAACAAGGCAACTTTAGAAATTCAGTATCAGCAGTTTTTAACAACATGAGCATCCATTTTTACTGATGTGGGAACTAGTCTACCAGGGCCGACTGTACTGCATCGATAGTACCAGATTTTCCTTTTAGGCTTATTATACATCATATTGACAAAGCGAATAGAATTCTGGTCCCACTAGTAGCAAGAATCTTCCTAAGGTGCTAAGTGGGTATCAACCTTTTTAATTGCTATTTGGTGACGCTGAGCTTGTGCAATTTTATTGCACTATCTATATGGTTTATTGGGCTCAGTATATATGTACTAATTATAGTGGGGATCCATAAAAATTTCACAGGTGCTGCGTTGCCTATATATTACGGGGAAATGAAAGTTCTATGAATTAAAAAAAACAAAAACAAGACGTTTTGTTTATTATATTCCCAACTCCACACAAGAAAAAACTTCCACTGATTTCGAGTAAAAAGCTTTAGCGAGAAGAAAATTTCATGCGTTTTTTTATTTTAATAATTAAGCAAGTAAAAAGTAATTCTTATTCAGTAATGCGCTGAGATAAATATAGTGTCTCTATTGCATTTTTTCTTTGTGATCAAAAAGGTTTTCTATAGTATTTACTCAAAGATGGATAGAATTTAATCGAAAAAATAATTCTTGAAATGTATAAGCTTTTATAGTAAGTTTTCACGTTGTGTTGGCCACTTAAAATTATATTTTTAATTTCAAAACATTTTGTGCAGCATTATTCATTTAAAAAGAATCTTTTATATTTAAAAAAATTAATTTGTAATTAATAATTTCAGCACCTTCAATGATCTCTAAATTAACTCTAATTTAATGGAAACTTCACGAATTTGTTTTTAAAAATTTAAACATTACTTGATGATATTATAATAAGTTGTGAGTGTTAATCTCTGCTGATAAAAATTTTGTGGCAATTTTGTTGGTCATCTAAATCGGAAGGTAGCTTTGTGCGTTTGCCACTTAGGTCACTTTCAAATACTGACGTTTCATTTATAATATGTTTTCGTAGTTTTTCCCAATCCGAGATTGGTTTCTATGACACCAATTATTCATTTATTCGAACCACAAAAAGAATGACACAGTTTTAATTTATGAATTTATTTCATTGATGATGTAGCTAATCAAACTATCTACTCTAGTACTGATGTTTTGCATCTTATGATGACACCTGTCTAATCTTCATTTCCACATGGGCCAAGCCTTCATTTTTGTGCCACAAATACCAATGAATACTTCTTGGATCATCTATACCGGGTATGTAAATTCCATTCAAGTGAACATAAGCCCATTCGTTTATCCACCAAGCTCCCTGCAAAACTGAAGCTCCAGTAAGATGATCCCTGTCGATTGTTGCAAATTTTTGACCGTCATGGAACTTCATGCCATCGCCTATAACACGAAAAAAATAATACACGATTGCACATAAAATCATAAGGATTTCAAAATATTAAAGTGAAACTACTATAATACTTCTCTCCCTCCTCAAAAACGGACCTATCATAATTAGAATAAATAATCAGTTTTTATTCCGTCCTAAAATGACTCATTCAACAGCAATTTTATTTTTTGTTCATATTTTTTCCCAACGGAATATTGATTTTTATGGGTTCGTTTTGTTCCTTTACTCATAATTGATACGTCTTAAATCCAGATCATAAACACTCTATGACATTTAAAGTAGAAAGTGAAAATAAGAAGGGGATATTTGGTACTTCGGGGCAACATTCATTGTCATTTAATAGCTTGATCTTATAGATGTTTATTTTGAATATTTGGCACCTCGTGCTCATCATCTAATATATTCTACAAACGGCTCTCCAAAGGATGCGAGTAATTACAAAATACGCAACCATTTGAATCTGGGACCTTCTGCAATCCAGCATCGCATGTTATCACTGGCCCACAAGTTGGCGGGTTTGCGCACTTGCTAGCTATTACTAGGCTACAAGTCGAATTTCCAACTCATATGAGAGTAACTCCAGTAAAACTCCTACTAGTTGATTATTCATATAACCTAATGTTTCAGACGTTGTACTTCTGAACCGGAAGAATTAGATTAGGAACCAAACAAGCATATCAAACTCAAAACAACAATACATTTGTAAGCTACATCTTTTGAAACCACTTCTGGTAATATTCTTTCGAATGTCTAGTATTATCAAGGAGCAGTGGTAACAAAATTGATGATTAACAATCTAAAAGTAAATAAGGTTAGAAGACTATGCGTCAAACATAAAAAAGTGTAAGCAACGCATACGGACTCCTCATCAAAAATACTACTATACTGATCCAAAATAATTACCTGCATCTCCACTGTAATCATTAATATGTATAGTATAGTCGCCAGCTTCATCATCTATACTAAAAGTTTTGTATACTGCAATTCGACGCTCTCCTTTCTTATCTTCCAGATCAAAACGTATTTCGCATGGTGCTTGGTTGGTCAATGCATATATGTTGTCGTTACCTAATAAGGAAAGTTGATAAAAACTTTTATCGGAAATTGAATTGTGAAACATTTAAGAAATATTTCTACATATTATAAGCATACATACCTAACCAGAACTCTGTTCCAATGTTTCCAAACCCTTTTTTGTAGAAACTCCAGCCCTTGTTAAAATATTGCTTTCCAGGATAAAAACCTCTTCGTTGAATTACCTAAAATAATAACAAAATAAAACATTGTTATGTGATTTTTTTTTAAAAATAATAATAATCTTTTTGATAATTGCTATTTTAATTTGTAATCTATTTCTTTTTTTTACTTTGTATAAATATTTTTCAATCTTTTTAATAGATTACATAATTTTTTTCTGAAAATAGCACAAAAATTATCACTAATTTTTTAGAAATTACACTATCACATTGACGATTTCTCAGGTTTTGTGATTAAGTCGGAGATGATATAAAGGTACGCATTACAACAACAAGTTTGTATTTAACGAAGCTCCTTGGCTACAAGATAGCCGCAAGCCTCCTTCTGGGTAAAACATCAGATGAGGAGCGGTACGCATTAAAAATTTAAGAAGTACTATATAGTTTTATGTTTGAAAGCATTGGTGGCTGAAATGTAAGCAACAAAGAACTTATATTCGCCGAAAAAAGTAACGAGTAAATTTACATAAAAAGTACTTCTAGACATCGAACAAATTTACTTTTAAAGCTGTCTTTGAGTAGCTTTAATTCATCTAATTTTTATTTTATTTATATAAGGGTTATAGAAAATTTACGCTTTTATTCCTATAACTTGATCATTTATTCAATTACACTATATTATTAATTATAAATTTATAATTAAATTTATTATTAGCACCCTCACCCAGATAAACTCAAGTAAAATTCACACAGGAGATTATTCAACAATGGAAAATTTATACGCCAGTATGGTTTTAAAAGAAATGTGTTTGTATAAAAAAATACTTGTGTGTAGATTCTATCAATACTTCAGTTTTCAAAGAAAACGTAAAAACAATCGAAGGAAGCCAGTACATAGTAATCAGTATCAAAGTAAAGCATCAATCATTACTGTTAAATAATATTTATTTTGATTCCGAGAGCATTATTTGGGCATGCAACAATCACAACTGCTCTTCAGAATTATCACATGTCAACACGCATCCCGTCATAGATCAATGACAGCATGCTGTCAACCTTGTTGTGTCAATAAAAACTATTGTATGTCTGCAAATTGTTTAAAGACAGCTACATGCATGTCAACTGTATAAAGGGAGACCAATGACTTGAATTTCATTGAAAGTCTCTCATAGAAAAAACCACTTAAACGGGTTAATGATCCACTCAATTGGAGAAAACAATAATGTGCTACAATCTTTACCGGTGAATCCAGCCTATAAACAGATTACCAACGATTATTGATTTGGAGGACATCTGGAACTTTGTATTAGACCAGGCAATATTTGTGAAGCGCACGCATACAGAAAATGTGGTTTGATGATTTTGGCAGGGATTGCTATCGGCTGCCGCACTGATCTCCACTTCTACACTCGTGGTGTTTCAATTATCGCACAATGCAATAGTAATCTTATATAGACAATCACGAGTTCTTGTTCTGTTTCTGTGAACGATAATGTCCAAGTTTACAGGGCTCGGCATTATCAGCCAGCACTTAAATTCTGACACATTGCTTAATAAAGAATGCCTTCACAATAACCCGAATCCCACTGAGCATGTGAGTGACATATTGAGGTGACATTTACATTTGCAGTCAGATATTTTTGGAACCTTTCAATTTAAGAGCTTATCTTCTCCATTAGTGGGCACAAATGTCTAAGGCTGTCGATCTTCTATCTTGAGTTGGAGTCCTTTGAAGTTGTGAAATAATACATTAAAAAAGAAAGCAGGTAAAGACTAATAGGTGACTTGCCCAGATATATATATATATATATATTACATATATATAAAGAATTAAAAGAAAGAGTCATATAACGTTTTGAAGAAATCTAAACAATTTTTTTTTTTTTAATTAATTTATTTATATTTAATTTATAAACGTATAAAAACAAAAATAATTAAGAAGCAGAGTTGATGGAAAAGTTTCAAGATAAATACAAGTAAACAGAAAGAAATAATCTAAAAAATAAAACAGAAGTGCAACGTAAGGAGAAATGGCGAAATGGTTAAAAAAAGGCGGGATACTGAAGGTCAAAGTCAGGGCCGAAGGGAGAGGTCTAAGGCTGTCACAGATTATCTCTTTCTTTATATGAATCGACAATGTCGGGATTGTGGTACGAACAGAAATAATAAAATTCCGTAATCACTAACTTAAACATGGAATGCTTTTGCTATTGACATTCCGACTTCTATATTACCCTACACAATAGTGTTACTTGTTTTTGTGTTGCCTCTGCTCCTGTATTATACTATTATTTACTGATTTTTTTCTACATTTCTAGTCCCATATTTTTTTATATTTTATCCCATGTTCTGTGAAAATGTAACTAATTTTAAATAAATAGCTCTCATGTTATCTGCTTTTTTAATTTGTTCCTTAAAAATCAGTTTCATTCAAAAGTATCGCTTAATATGTACTACTGTGCAGATAACTGCATTACATGTCCATTTCTGTATAGAAGGAAAATGATAGATTTTCGTTCCCAAAGTTTTTGTCAATTAAATTACAAACTTAAATTGTTTTTGGAAAATCATTTTAAATTTTTATATTGTTAAACTCTATGCAATACATCATTAATGAACCTAGATAAGAATATTCTCAGCATAATTTATTTATTATATCAACATTAGATTTTCTATTTATTGTAGCACATGTATATAGTATTATAATCTACTTTTATTATAACCAGAAGTTTTATACCGTTAAATTCCATGCATTAAAGGATTAATGAATTTAGCTAGGAAGACTCTATTTATTACATAAACATATAATTTTTATATTTGTTATAGAAATTCATTGCACATAAATGTAGTCGAGTATAATCTACTTTTATTAAAACCATAATACTTAATGCGGACGTTACTTTTTTCACTGTATAGAAATAAAATGATTCATGTTAAAGAAAAAGAAGAAACTGTGTGTTTTGAAAAATTAAACACACAACTTACTGTCCATCCCCCACCATCTGTATCCATATCGCAGTACACTTTCAAAGGTTCATTCTTTGTATAAATGGTGTAGACGCCACTCTTGGTATACTTACCCGCCAAGATCTCTGAGCAATCTTTAGGTCTCTGGCCGGCAGCGACAGACTCATTATTTAAAGATACAACATCGGAATCAGTGACCAGGGTATTGTTTATGTTGGGATCAGCTGGTTCTGTAAACATGTAACATGTAAACAGGAAGAAGTGCTATTTTATTATTCAATAACAACGAAATAACCATTTTACAAATTGAGTATGGTGGGCCCTTGCTGGTAGCCGTTTAGCTAAATCTCTGATCTATGAGAATTTCTCATTGTAAATTTATCCTAAAAACTGAACATAGATTTAATACACTGTTGCTAAACCTATTTTGTGGCGTGACAAAATATTGTTCAGAGTTGAATTTATTAATTAAATTAAATTTTTACATTCTTTTTCTTTTCTGAATCGGTCGAATGCATTATTGTATCAACATATTCTCCAGAGTTAAATATATTATTTAATTTTTTTTTTTACAACGAAAAAATTTTTATGTCTAGAATTGTATAAATTTGTTATGTATTTTAATTTGTAATTATTTGAAAAAAAAATTAGATAAAATTACCAGTAGATATTTGTCACTAGAGAAAATAATAAAAAAATTGTTCGAAGATATAAAATATTGAATAAGATTAAAATTGTGAATTGGTTCTGAAAAAAGGTGTGGGGTAACGATGAATCTGTAAAAAAGCATGATAAAATACACCTTATAAGCCGAAAAAATATCACCATTAATCTTTCTCAGAACCAAAGTTCTGGTATTTTATTTTTTTTTTTCCTTCTTTTGCTAAATGACAATTTTTAATTAAATTTTTAGTATAGTTTTATATCTACTTCTTTTATTTCAATCGTTATTGTGTTTTTTTTTTTTTTTTTTAAAAAAGATTCTTGGGTAAAAAAATGAAAAATACGTACTGATTACTGTGGTCACTAGTCGGCAAAAAAATTTACGATTTTTAATTGGCACATCATATATGCTGAATTTAAAGAATGGAGCTGGGCTTTTAATTCGAACCTTCGACCTATAATTTCCTATTATACGCCTTATTTAATGGAACTATATTAGTTTAGTCTATATTAGTTATTGGGAATAAAACGCTCAAATAAAATTTAGTTAGGTTTTGATTTGAGTAGTTTGGCGGATATAGCAGAGTCATTTATTTCGATTCTATTAGCTAAAAGGCTTTGGGTAGATGTATAATTTAGTTGTATTATGGAGTTTTTTAGTTATTAATGGAGATGATTTAGTTTAATTTTTGTATTAATTTAACAACACCACATTTGTCAGATTCTATCTCGTATAATATAATACTTTATTTATATCTATAATTAGTAATATTCATTGAGACAAATAAAATAAATATAATTCATTTCTTTTCTTCAGTTTTTTATATACATTTCAAAATTAAATGCCTTTTGGGGCGTTTTAATGAAGGAAATTGTCCTTTAGAGTGACAATCCATTTTAATTGCTGTTGAAAGGGAAAAGAGTAAATATTTAAAAAAAAATAATTTTTTTTTTTTTCATTTTTTTAAAATTACTTCCTTGCAAAACTCCGTTTAAAATATTGACAAATTATAAAAAAAAAAATAAATATTTAATATACATACTATTAGGCAATTTTCCCTTAATTTTCGAAATGAATTTTCTTGTGAATTTCAGGTAGTTGTCTGATTTCGTTATTAACAAGCATTCCTCGGGAGTAACTTCATTATCTAAAAAAAATTACTTGAAATTAGGGCATGGAAAATATAAAAGAATATAGATATGATACTTAAAATTATTAGATATATTTTCATTATCCTAGCTCTCGGTAAATTATGCGTGGTTTAAATTTCGTTACAGTCAAAGTTTAAAATTCGATTAAATTGGCGATAAAATTTATATAGTGGATCCCAAAATCATCTCCGATTACTTACGAATCTCAATGAAATATTGCTCTATATCCATTATTAAAAATTATTATTTTTGGATAAGAGTTTTTTTTAAAAGATTTATAACTTTTTTTAATTACTTTAAATATTTAAGAACATGTCTTTATTAATACTTTTTGTTGCTGTTTCTACTTGTTGTTCAGTATTTTTAATTAAAAAAAATTTTTAAACCGAATTTCTGCTTTTTAAGAAATGAAAAGATGAACTGCGTAAATTTGCACAACCTTTTTGATCCAAAAATATTATAAATTCTGTTTTT